>JAURVB010005517.1:0-13041 GCA_033002965.1 Piper betle
CTTCCTCAAATCCACATTAAATTCAAAAAACTTTCAAACATCTCCCTGTTTGTGCCCCTTATGCCCCCACCCAAGCTCTGAACTACTGTTGGACCCGTCGGGCCCCCAAAGGGACTTTTCAAAACACCAAAGGAAACTCGCAATGGGTGTCACGGGCCTCTATTAATCGAAAAGTTAAACCGAAGGCAAGGCTTTCCCGTTAGCTCTATGTACTAGTCACCAACAACTTCTACGACCGATGTTGGATAAACCCAACAACTCCCCTTCACACATCGAGCAGTGACCCAAAACCATTACTCGTCTGACACACTCCTCTAAATCGGATGGCACCCACCTGGCAAACTCCCCTCAAATCATCAAGTTGGAACCCACGAAGGAAACAACAACAATCGGCATAGACAAAACCAGTTCAAACTTGACTCTGATAGCACTTGTTAGGCCTTTTATGCCCCCACCCAAACTCTGAAACCACTCTTGGACCCTTCGGTCCCCAAAGGGACTTTAAACAACCAAAGGAAACTCGCAATAGGTGTCACGAGCTTCTCTTAATCCAAAAGTTAACTTAAAGAATAAGGCGTTTCCCATTAGCCTATATACAAGTCACAGCAACCTCTACGACAGATGTGGGACAAACCCAACACTCCTCCACATAAACAAACAACACTACAAAGTCAGGAGGTCTCACATCCAGCATAAGTGCATGCAACAAACCTGTTTCAAATGAAGAAAGATGACAGGCTACGATACAAATTGGCAATCTGGTTAACCATAACAAACCACACCTATGAACCTGTGCTAATGTGATCAGTTGGAAGCCTTCATGTGACAAGGCACATCTGGATGAATAAAAGGATACATCTGAATTTTGTGATCTAGTTTTCCACATACAAAGCATGCTCCAGTAACCCAATAGCATGGCCTACGAGGATGGTAACCCTCACACGTAGAACACATTCGATAAATAGAGTGATTTGTTTTGGAATTTGGAATTTGGATTGGAGGCGGTAGAAATTAGGGCTATCAACTAATTTGTAGACGAAAACTAATAAAAAAATCGATAAATAGTAATATTGTTGGTGAATGTTGATCTTTATATTGGAAAAAAAGTGGTTCTTCAATTAGAATGGGTTGTAGTTGGCATTTTGTGTATATTTGGGATCAGGAATGAAATGAGTTAGCTACATGATCTTGAATTTTGTTTTTAATTCTGATATTTTTTAGCAAAAGAACTAATTCTTTTTGCTCTTGTTCATATTTATTTTTGGTTGAAATGTGATCTATGGGAGGATATGAATTGATTTAATTTGAACAGTTTGTTGATTAATTATTGGAAACAATCAAAAGTTTGAAGAAATGTGTCTATTGTTGACAGCTTTTGGACAATCGAGATCTAGGAAACAGAAAAGTGATGTGTCGTCATTGATTTTTAATCATAGGAAATGTTTAAAAGTTTGAAGAAATGTTGATCTCGTTGAAAATTCTTGGTCAACTGAGATCCTGAAAATGGAAGGCTGGGACTTCGTTTGATTTACAGCAGGTCATGTTGTTGGGGTCCTTCATTATACGATAGATGTGAGGAGACATGCAACTACATGGGGAATCGTAAAGACATGGAGTTATTCTAAGAGGTACGAGGAATTCGAGAAGAATTGTTGAAAACGATAAGTATTTAGTATTTGGCTCTTCATATCTACGAGGTTGGTTTCCTTTTCCTATATATATATATGTAGTTATATTGTGAGTGAAATAGAACAGAAAGAGAGTACAACTAAAGATTGTATTATTTGGTTTCACTGTGAGGTTTTACAGTGAGGCTCCCTCTCTCTCTTAGAGGAGGGAGAGCCTCTCCTCATGGTGTACTGTATTTGTTCGTTGAGTGTTCCCAATTGGATGTGTATCCCATGTTGTTGAGATTCATTCTGTAATCGTTGAGTTGTTCCTAATTGGATGTGTTCCAGTTGGAGGTTGATTCTTAATTGGAGTGTGTTCCAGTTAGAGGTTGATGGGTGTTCTTAATTGGAGTGTGTTCCAGTTAGAGGTTGCGGTTGCAGATCTAGACAGGGTCACCATTGGTGGTGCATGTGAGAGAAGAAAGAGAAATTGTTCGTTGTGAGGAGAAGACATGAGTTTGGGTTCTTCGACAAGACCAACTGTAGTTTATTTCTTATCCTTCTCTACCTTTTGTCTATGGTTTGTAATGTGGGGTACTTACATTTTGTAATGTGTACTTATACTCATTTCATGTTTTTGGTTGTGGTTTTATTTCAATTTGGAAAGTTTCCACTTTAGATTTGTGTTTCATCTATCTTTTATCCTGTATTGGTTTGTCTTGTCAAAACACACACAACATGGTGTTTAGGGATTTTGGGTATTAAAATCCCAATACATGTTTGGCTGACATTCTCACTTTTTAGTTGTTGGAGACTGGTAGAGGGTTTTTGCTGTGGAGAATAATTATAGTCAATTTGGTTTCTGGAGAATAAATGGCAGGTTAGGTTTCACATTGTTTGAAGAAACTGGTCAATTTTGATTTTGAAAATTGAGTTAGAATCTTTTATTGTGGAATAATACTTCATGTTGATTTTAATTGTGGGGACTTTTTGAATAAAATGTGAGATAAGAAATCCAGGGTGTTTTTCTTAAAGTAATTG
The DNA here is from genome assembly GCA_033002965.1 of Piper betle. NCBI lineage: Eukaryota > Viridiplantae > Streptophyta > Magnoliopsida > Piperales > Piperaceae > Piper > Piper betle. The sequence continues at coordinate 2,652 of JAURVB010005517.1, forward strand.
AAGATGGCCTTTCGTGGGGAATGGGTACTGATTTTGGTTATTTTGTGAAAGATTTTCTTCCGAATGATCAATCCTATTGTGACTGATCTGAGGAGGTGATTTTGGACTCAAGCAATTCTAGAAAAGTTGGAGTTTTGATTGATTTATGATTGTTCGTGGTTGAATAATATTCTTGATTTTAATCATTAGGGAGAAAGAAAATGAGGGACAGTGTGTTTTTATTCCGTAGCAAGTAGTATTCTTTCGGTTGTTTTTCTTCTAAAAGATCAATCTGATTGCAGCTCACTTGCTTGCGGACACGCATTTGGTCGCATGTGTTTAGAAAAATGGATTTGCAAATGGAAGAAGAATACTGTATGATGCTCTCTCCCTTAATGTCAAATTGCTGCTTTCTTCCCTTTTTCTTCCAATTAATGATTGAAACTTCTGTCATGTTTACAGTGTCCAAAATGTGAAAGGCACTGTGACGTAGATGATATTAGACCAATATATCTGCCTCGAGTAGCGGTCATATGCAAGAATTCATTAAAGGTTTGCTCATGTGAATAGTTGATGTAGAGGCTTAATTGCTCATGCCAGAAAAGAGATTTAAGATTTTTTTTTTGGAAAAAAGAATTGTAGGATTCCAAGCTTTCTTTCCTTCAGATTACTGAGTACATGGAATTAATGCAAGCCGTATGGTTTGTATAGAAAATTGTCTAGCAGATACCAGGTGCTGCTCTATGGACATTCTAGTAAAGATTCTCTTGCTAGCAGATTGAGGGTGCAGTCAAAATGGTTGAAGGGCTAAGCCAGAATTTAGAGGAATTTGAATTGCAACAGGTGTCTTACAACTACCTACTCAATGTTCTTGTGACTTGTGGATCATGAATTATGATTATGGAATTTGCTCTGAGTACGAGATGTAACATCTAGAAGTTGAAATTTTCTACATTATTTTCTCAGTCGTGGTGACTATATCAATGAAATATAGTGTTTTGTAGTAAAACCTTAGATCTGAGATGGTGTTGTATAATTTTACAAATTATGGAAGTGGACACCTTGTCTAGTAAAATCTCACTCATCACTCTTTTCTGTACAAAACCGTAGGCAATGAGTCTCTCAATTATGTGGTAGTTTACTTGGTCATTCTGAGTGAATATGTGGACTGTGAGAACAGTCTTTTTTCTTATTCTAATGCTTGTGTTATGTGAGTTTGAATTTTTTTTAAAGCTTTTGTTTCTCACACAGGAGAAGAAGTGGGCAGCAATGGTGGAAGAACAAGGAAGTATAATGCAAGAGATGATATTAAGATGCACCAAACAAGAATTGTCCAACTTTGCTGTGGGAATTTCTACATAAGCTGCGTCATGGCGGTTTGCCCATGGCTTCCTCATCCAAGCATGCTTTTGGAGATCCGGCTTCAGTTAGTTCAGACTTGGATGAAGTTCCCATATATGCACTTAGAAATTCTGCTTCAGTTCAGACATTGACGAAGATCCCAACCATGTTCTTAATGTTTCAGATTTAGCTAGTGCAGAAATGGATGATGTACCTGTCCATGCTATTGGAGATTCTGCTTCAGTTAGTGCAGACGTCGATGAAGTGCCCATCCATTCTCTTAAAGATTCAAGTTCAGCTAGCTCAAAAATGGATGAGGTCCTCGTCCATGCTCTTGGAGATTCATCTTCAGTTAGTGCAAACACTGATGAAGTGCCCGTCCGTTCTATTGGAGATTCTGACTTCCATAGTGCAACATGGATGAGGAGCCCATCCATGCTCTTGGGGATCCAGCTTCAGATAGTGCAGGCATGGATGATGTACCACCTACTCATCCTTCAGACGCAGACCTATAGCATTTTATCCCTCCACTGTAACCTTAAATCCGGTGAAAAACCACGGGGCATTCAGTCGGATCAAATTCACTATATCACAACTTGAAACAAAAAATATCCACGGGAGAACAAACTCCTAATATTAACTTATTGTAATTTCTACACAATTGGTATTAATTACAAATAAACAGAATAACGGAAAATATCACCGATTAAGAACTTGGTGAAACTACCATTGACGATCGCAAGGGAATCTCAACAAAACATTCACTTTTTTTCAATTTACTCAATTTTTCCTTCTCCCTTCGTCGCCCTATTTCTCCACGCCAACGAAGAAAAGCGTATGTCATTGTTTTTATCTCTCTCACAAAGTGAAACTTGTTTTCTAAAAAAATTGGTTTTTGCCCAAAATAGGGTTGCCTTGTTGTGTATTTATGGGGGACGGACAACCCAACAAACCTCCCTTTCCGACTCCATGAAATACTTATAGTCAACATAGGAAGCTCCATCTATGCGTGCTCAATTCTTGTAGTAAACATATTTCTCCTTTGACATAACTTTAGTTATCATGTCTAAAATATTCCTTTTCAGTATAAATTTTTGTTAGCTCAAGAGATTTACTTTCCAACACATCTCTTACCCAATGATATCTCACGTCAGTGTGTTTGCTCATTGAATGAAAACGTGAATTCTTATTCAGGTGAATGGCATTCTGGCTATCACATTGGATAATGTATTTCTCCTATTTAACACCAATTTCATTCAAAAATCTTTTCAACCATAGCATCCCCTTGCAAGCTTATGTAGTAGTAATAAATTTGGATTCAGTTGTGGATAATGCAACACACTTTTGCAACCTATACTGCCAAGAAACAACCCCATTAGCAAAATTAACAACAAACCCAAATGTTGACCTTTTTGTCTCCAAGTCACCTACCATGTCTGCTAACTGTTCGAACTGCATATTCTATCAAGTACCTCATTATCCAGTTAACTGCTCGCTAATGTTCTTTGGTTGGATTTGTTAAATGTCTGCATACTGTTCCAACTGCATATTCCATATCCGGCCGTTATACAAACTATAACATACATCAAACTACTAACAACAGATGCATAAGGAACTTTTGTCATTTCATTCATCTCTGTTTCACTTAAGTCACTTTCTTCAACTTGAAGTGACCCCGAGTGGAACTTCAACTGGCTTTGCATCTTTCATGCTGAATTTTTCAAACACCTTTTTATGTACTTTTCCTGTGACACTTAAAGCTTTCTAGCTCCTCTGTTATGCTTGGACATTCCCAAGATTTGTTTTGTCGATCCCAAATCCTTCATTGCAAAGGATTTGTTCAAGTTCTTCATTAAACTTGTAATCTTGGCTCCATCACGTATTACAATCAACATGTCATCTACATAAAGTAACAGAATAATAAAATCATCATCATCAAACCTATTGATGAAGACATAGTGATCAGAAACAGACTTCTTGTACCCATTGATTTCTATAAAAGAATCAATCTTTTGTACTACTGTCTAAGAGCTTGCTTCAAATCAATACAAACTCATTTTCAGTATGCACACTATCTGTTCCTTTCTTCTGACTTTAAAACCCTCTGGTTGCTCCATGTGTATGTCTCCTCAAGATCACTATAAAGAAAGCTCATCTTGACATCTAAATGTTCAACTTCCAAATCCAAACTTACAGCCAAAGCCAAAACAATTTTAATAGAAGATATTTTGACAACAGGAGAAAAATTTTAATCGAAATCAATACCTTTCTTCTATTCGAAACCCTTCACTACCAACCTTGCCTTATACCTTAGTTGTATGTTATTTTCTCCATGTTTGATCTTGTAGACTTATTTGTTCTTTAATATTCTCTTCTCCTTACGAAGATCAACCAACTCATAAGTGTGATTATCACGCAAAGACTTCATCTCATTTTGCATTGCCTTTAACCAATTTTCCCTTTTTACATGAGCTTTGACCTCACAGAAGTTTTTTGATTTTCCAAATTCAGTGATTTTCATATATTCTGATCATGGATAGCTTGTTGATGGAACTGATTCACGAGCTAATCGTCTCACATTAGTTGGCTCCCCTTGATCAGAATCTTTCTGTTCCTATCCAACATCATTAACAAACTCATTAGAAATACCACCAGTCATCTCATCCTCACCCTCATCATCACTAGGTTGAGGTTAAAAGTTCTTTTATCTTTTCAAAGCTTTCTTGAGATTTTGTTTAAGGAACTTCTTCCTTGCCAAAGTTCTCAACTGTTTGATCTTTCCTAAAAATTACATCTTTGCTTCGAATCAGTTTTCTATTCTTAGGATCTCAAAGTTTGTATCCAAACTTATCATCACCATATTCTAGAAAAATACATTACACAGCTCTAGAGTCAAGCTTAGCCCTTTGTTCCTTTGGTACATGTGCATAGGCTTTACAATCAAAGACTTTCAAATGAGAATAGTTGACATTTTTTTACACCAAACCCTTTTTCGTATGTCATTGTCCATGGCATGTATGAGAGATCTATTGATCAAATAACAAACTTTGCTCATGGCTTCATCCCAAAAGCTTTTAGGCAACTTAGTTAAAGACAACATACTTCTAATCCTTTCAAAAATGGTCCTATTCATTCTTTTAGTCACTCCATTATGTTGGGGAGTATATGAAACAATCTTCTCATGCCTAATTTCATGCTAACCACAATATTCATCAAACTCAACAGAATAATATTCATCACTATTATCACTTCTAAGGCATTTTAAGAGCTTACCAGTTTTTCTTTTAACTAATACATGAAAATTCTTAAAGATGCCAAAAACATCACTTTTATTTTTCATGTCATAAGCCCACACCAACCTAGAATTATCATCAATAAAAATGACAAAATAAATAGAACTGCCAAGAAATTTTACCGCCATAGGCCCACACACATCAGTGTGTACCAACTCAAGAATTTCTGACTTCCTTTTACTTGTGCTTGCAAAAGATGTCCTACGTTGTGTCCCCACCAAACAATGGTCACAAGGATTATTTGTGATGTCCTTGACCTTGAGAAGGAGATTTAACTTCTTCAATGTCTCTAGTCCCTTCTTACTCATGTGTCCCACTAGATGGTGCTACAAATCAGCAGTGGAATCAAGTGAAGAGATATTAACCTCCCTTCGAACTAGACTCGTCATAGTCTTATACAAACTACAACACTTCTTCCCTTTAGCAACAACTAGAGAGTCTTTCACAAGTTTCCACACACCTTATGCAAATTGTGAATAAAATCCTTTATCATCAAGCACTCCAGTTGACAACAAACTCATCCTCAAATCTAGAATATGTCTGACATTTTTAAGTACCAATTTGTAACCCGTGTTTGCTACTATATACACATCTCCAAGTCCCAAAATTTTGGAAGTATTACTATTTTACATTTTTACTATACCCAAGTCTGAAGGTTCATAGGTAGTAAAGAAATTTCTGCTTAGAGTTGTATGAAATGATACTCCCGAGTCAACTACCCAACTAGCATCACAATCAGCCGTCAAACAATCATTCCCACAATCATTTGTCAAACAATTATTCCCACAATCAGAAAGAATCACCAAGTCATTATGTACAACATTAGTATTCTTTTCTCCTTAATCCCTATTTTCTTTATTTTTCAAGTTTTTCTTGAGCTTCCACCAATCTTTTTTAATATGACTTGTCTTGTCACAATAATAATACTTTAAGTTCTTCGATTTAGACCTTCATCGAGTCTTGTCCCTTCTGTTTGTGTCCCTATTTCTTGATTTACCTCTTGCTTCTTCTGACACTAATGCATGACACCCTGGAGTTGGTAGAAATTTTCTTCTCACCTCCTCATTGAGTAAACTGCTTGTTGCCATGTCTATCGTGAATTTTCCATCTGGAGCAGCATTGCTCAAAAAGATCACTAATGTTTCCCAGCTCTCTGGCAATGTATTGAGAAGCAGGATACCTTGCTATTCCTTATTTAAAGTCATCTTCATCCTGGTAAGTTGAGTAATAATACCCTTCATCTCATTGAGATGCTCACTTATGTCACTTCCATCCTTATAACTCAAGTTTATTAATTTCCTTATCAAAAGGGTCTTGTTGCCACCAGTATTCCTCTCACAAACTTCTTGGAGTTTATCTCATATAGTTTTTGAGGATGTTAATTCAGAAACATGATGATATGCAACTTCGTTTACCCATTGTCTTAAATAGGCCATAACCTTCCTATCCAACTTATTCCTGTCTTTTTCAATCACCTTTACATGTTTTTGACCAGTAATAGGTTTATACAAATCTTTTGAATATAGATGATCAATCATTTTTCATTTCTAATAGTGCTAGTTACTCGACCCTTTAAGATATATCATCTTAACATGTTTCTCATCAGCCATCTTATTAAAATATAAATCACAAACAAACCAACTGGGCTCTTAGAAATTTTGTCAAACACCTACTGGGCAGAAAATATCTACAACCTAAAATTAGCTACAACCATGCAACCAGGCTCTGATACCACTCGTTGGGATTAACCAAACACGTAAATCCCTATTTCAAAACATAATGGATAAGAAGTACCAATCAAAATAGAGACACTAATTTAACCTGAAAAGAAATGCCTTCCAATATGGTCAAAACTAATTTTACGTAGAAAACCTCATATCTGGGAAAACCTCCGGGGCATATGACCAGATCAAATTCACAATATCATAACTTGATACACAAAAAATCCACAAGAGAACAGACTCCCCAATACCAATTTATTGTAATTTCTACACAATTAGTACTAATTACAAATAAAGAGAATAACGGAAAAATATCATCGATTAAGAATTTGGTGAAGCTACCATTGACCATCATAAGCAAATTTTAACAAAACATTACCTTTTCTTTAATTCACACAATTTTTCTTTTCTCCTTTCGTCGCCCTTTTTCTCCACCAAAGAAGAAAAGTATTTGTCGCTGCTTTTTATCTCTCTCACAATGCAAAACACGTTTTCTAAAAAAATTGGTTTTACCCAAAATAGGGTTGCCTTTCTTGTATTTATGGGGGAGGGACAATCTAACATAATGTGCATATATACTCAATCATATACAGATCAACCAAACATGATGATGTGAATTAAACTAATTGTTTGATATAATATATATTGCATGATAACTTGTTCAGTGTGTACAAGATCTTCATGTCCGGACCTCCAACCAAAAGAAAACGAGAATTAGAGGAGGATGCTTCATGACGTCAACATAAGAAAGCTTCCCGTAGTACTCAAGATGATCAAGTGGCCCTACCGGCACAAGAACGGTTATGTACAGGTCGCATGATCATCAACTGCCAATACTCCCAAGATCATCAGATGATTACTACATTAAGTATTAGCTCAAACCAACAACATGATCAGGAGGAACCAACCCACATGTATCAAGATCAAGTGCTACTTCCTGAGCTCATGTGTAAGGAACCAGCGGCAGAATATATAGATGTTGAGGAATATTTTGATAATATGACAAGAACAATCCTCAGCAGAGTTAAATAGCAGCAGATCTTCGACCAACGATGATTTTGAGCAGCTATTTGCATGAGACTGACTATGAAACATTTGTTTTTCGTTGTACTATTTATTGGTCAACCATTTATTGGAACAATTTTTTGTTTTTTATTTATCTTTGCGAAATTAATGTAAATTAATCACTTCCTTTTTTTCATGTGTAACAAAAAAAGTCCTTGTCACCCATTTTGACTAAAATGTTGATCACTGACTGTCTAATTTTGAGAAATAAAAACTTCAAACAAGTAATAAAAATTACTCCCCATTGATGTAATTAATCATAACTCCTGCAAGACATTGTCACAAATCATGATTAACAGCTACAATTTCTAAGGTTATAAATAGAAATGCATATTAAACATTTGCATTTATTCCCTTCCTATAAATATATGAAAAAACCCATTGAAAGAACCATCTAGCCCAAAATACACAAACTACCAAACTGAAAAAGTTGATGTCAAACGTGGCACACTAGCACAATTGGATGAACAAAAATAAACTTTAAATTAAAGATACAATGTCAACTACACAAAAACCATTAGAACAAAACATAAAGTGACAAAGTTAAGACATCCAAATATCTGATCAACCAAACTACAAATCTTATTCCAATTCCAGTATCAAGATGATTAATTATTAGTACCCAAAAAAAAAGATGATAGTAACATGAGATAGTTAACATATATAGATAGTTAACATATATAGAAGATAACTTGAGAAAAGCTAAACCGAGAGAGAGTTGTCAGATAAAACTATTCTAATTAACTTCCAGCACTAATTAATTATATAGCCTAGGATGAACAATAAAGACCTTGTAACAAAAGGGATCAAAAAAGATATCTAGCAGAATTTAATCTCCAACTTTGGTGAGGCTCTAGGTAAAGAGAGACTCCTTGACAACTTCATACACTATCTCAAATTTTTTCTTTCTAGACCATGATAGGCACCCTTCTTGGTTCTAATGGTCATTCTCTCCAATCTCTTGCCACAATTGAGGAACGTCCTCACCACTTCAAATTCCTCTCCATGTTTATCCAAAAAGTTCTCCACGCAAAACTCTTCATCCCCATAGTAGTAAATGGAAGACGATACATCAAAAATTCCATCTATTTCAATGCTCTTCAGCGGCAATGAACTATGAGATAGTTGTTGTCCAAAACCTTTCCTTCTCTTTTTGCTGGCCAAAAGCTGTCAAATTGGAACATTATCTAGCTATACCTCAATTCCATCATCGTAAGAATATAAGAATAAGGTCATGGACTGGCATAGTTGCCCTTGTCTTGTAATAAGCTTATTTTTAGGTATTCAAGATTCGGAAAAAACATGATGAGACTTACAGCTTTTTGCGTCTTAAGTTCCTGTAGTATCAAATGCAAGTAAGTTGTCTTCAATGAGCGGTGGATTTTCTTTACCTGCTTCGTAAATGCTCTGCACAATATGCTAAAATTAGTGCATTTCCCTTCTTCTCAAAGAAGTCCGTATCAGTCAACAAGTCCGACAAAATCCATGCTGCCAAATCCCAAGCCCACCAAATTGCAAAAGATAAAATTTTTTATATTGAAAGATGCCCAGTTTAAACTTGGTAAGAGAAGTGAGGTAAAAACTCAACGTGAACCATTTTGAAAACATAGGTAAATAACACTAACATCCCTTTGGTTAAACAAAAACTGTACCTGCTTTCACTTTGAAGTAATTGAAGAGCATGAACATTAACACGAGGTTCATGTTATTGGTTTAATTATATGCGTAATTGTTTACATGGGGAGGGAGAGGGGGGGGAGGGGATTGATTTTGTTCACCCAACTTTTTACAAGGTAAATAGGAAAGTAAGCAAAACTTAGCTTAATTCAAGATGTTCGGCCTATTCGAAGGTTGACAGGCTGAATACTATTAACAAGTTCAAGATGTTGGGTTTATCCCACATCATGTTTGGAGGCAACTAGTGACTCATATATAGGTTAATGGAAAAGCCTTATTCCTTGGGTTAGTTTTTGGATTAAGAGAGAAGCCCGTAGACCGATGCAAGTCTCTTTTGGTGCCCGAAGGGACCAACCAAATAATGTCAGAGTCTGGCTAGTTTTGGCTCCTGATAGGGGGAGATAATTTGGGTCGTGCATGATGTTTGGGGGGGAGATAATTTGGGTGTGGTATGATGTTTGGGGGGGGGGGGGGGGTATTGTTGAGTTTCCCACATTATGTTTGGAGGCAGAGGCTGGATTTGAGTATATAGAGCTAATGGGAAGCGCACTTCCATTCTTGCGTGAGCTTTTGGATTAGAGGGGCGCTACGTGAACTCTATTGCAAGTCTCTATTTGGGGCCTAGAGGGCCCAACACAAGAAGGCCGTCATGGTCATCTCCTGCAAGTCTCTCTTTTGGGGCCCAAAGGGCGCACACAAGAAGGCCATCATGGTCGTCTCCGTTCAATCATGAGATCAGTGAAAAGATGCACATCTTCACGGTAATCGATCCTCAACTTACCCCCAAATCCTGGCGCTCAGGCAAATGAGGCGCAGCAATCTCAATCTCGCCCGAAATATCATACCATGAGTCAAATAACTTACACTTTCTGGAGTGTAGGATTTGCGATAGATATGATTAAGATACCGTTCTCGGTTGCGATTAAGACAAACACAACCACTCGAGGACTGGGCAGCCAGGGGTCAGATGTTCGACATCGTCGTCGCCTAGCGCAATGTGAGGAAAGTCTAAGGCTTACAAGGGAGCTCTGAACCAAAGTGGTCAGGGAGATTGAGATTCCCATATGCTTTAACTTCCTGTATGTAATAGTCCCACAGGTGTAAAGAATAATTTGGTGCGCCTCCAAAGTGAGCTCCTCAACAGAACTGAGATATTCAATGTATACCCCAGGATTATACTGATCGTCCAATAACTGAGTGACCACAATCTTGCATCCATATTTTGATGAACAGTCGAATTTCCATTCCCTTCATCATCAGAAACATGGTAAATTATCGATCTCGATGTCGATCTTGAATGATCGAATTTTAAAT
>JAURVB010005521.1:0-24330 GCA_033002965.1 Piper betle
CTGGAAAAGAAATTGTCAATAGGTATTAAATAAAAAGAAAAAAACAATAGCGAGTAAATCACTGAAGTTCTTCGTAGTTTTGCTCTTAAAAAGTTATGTAATGGTATAAGGAAGACTCCTACGCTAGAACAATTGGATACTATACTGTACAGATATTAAATGCAACATCACAGCGTCTGACGCAACCCAGATCTGTTCAACATAATGTGAGGATTTGACCCCTGAGATCCCCAAGAAATAAGCTATAAAAAATTTACTTTATTTACCTTGACCATGACTTTCAGAAATCACATACATAGAGCAATGACAATGACAGACAATATGCACCAGATTATTGTTTATAAAATTACTTGCAAGATGGCACTAAAGTTAGTACAAAGCCTGTGGCTCCAAGTTGGCACACTACAAATAAACAATGGTACAATGGAAAGCAAAAGCAGAACATAGAAAGTATTCATCAAGTTACCTGGAGTAAGATTCGCACAAGTTCTGTGCTTCCAAATCGTGATGCTTCAAGAAAACACTGATTGACATTATCTGCACCTCCTTCCACCAACATTCCCAGCAAACCTTGAACTGCAGTTGCTGAAATTCCAGATGCCCAGCCAGGATCAAATGAACTTGAGAAGAGAGTTAGGGGAAACAGGCAGCGTCAAATGCCTCTGTAAAATCCTTTCCTGTAAGCTGATTCCCTGCAAGATCAAGAAATGATTTGAAAGCAGATAACTGGAGTTGAATTTCAAGCGCAGAGCTGTGGCCAAGTCTGTCCCTGTTTCCTTGACATTGAGAATGAAATCCAATACATCTCAGAGCCCAATCAGTAAATTTCTGAACTTTAACACCAGCTTCTGCTTTCAGTACATCATCACCATTGCACTCTTGAAGACGTTCATGAAGCCTACGGAAAAGAAACCCAAAAATAAAATCAAATTAGCAAATCTCCAAGGACAAACAATTTTAACAATAAATAAAGGCTATCAATAAGTAGTCTCACGTCCTCCCACTTCAAAAATAAGGTGCATTCATGTTGCAATCATGGCTGCAAAGGTACTTAATTAACAGGCCACACGAAGAAACAGATAAAAGGAGTATTCCCTTAACTAAAGGAGAATTATATAGGCAATAAATGATAAATAGACGATACCTAATGGATTGCCTAATGTTTATTGTTGTTGAATGTTATACATGCAACTATGGAATGCTAGCAGTGATAAAAAATTATTCAATGTAGACAGCTCAAAAAACTCTCCAACTAAAGAAGGCTATAATTTATTAGAGGAATGTCCCACTAAAAGACATGCATTTAGGTTTATTAGGCAGTATAAACTATTTCAGTATTTCCCAGCCGTTCTAGAATGTCTCTTCAGCTGTCACAAAACAGAACTAATGAAAATTAGACAAAAAATGATATCTTTAACAACAAAACACCTTTGCGCCATAACCGTCACAGTATCAGCCAAGCTCACTGTCTGACTCTGGCATGCAGAAACACAAGAAGCAAGAAAGGAAGTCCTCAAAGCTGCCCTAGTGAAATCATAAGCACCATTCACAACTATCTTCTTGATCAAACCATTGATCCCATACAACTCTTCTTCATAACTCAAAAACCATATTGAATCCAAGGCTATGCACAAGCGCATCATTCAGAGTCTGGATGTCTGCCAAGACAATTAAGCTCTCAGCATGCTCCCAGTCCCGAGAACTAACAGCAGCTTGCAATGCACGACTAAGCTCGATGCGGTTTCGCTTGTTGAGTTTCTTCTCTTGAACAAGTTTCCCTTTTTTACGCGGGTCAAGCTCCACCCTCGCCCTTCTTGATTTGTGCTTCTTAGTGATGCAACTGTGATTTCCCGAAATCATTGAACCCTTACCAAGCAGAGGCGTCTCCCGGGAGAAAACCACACTGCTGGCTTCCCCTTTCTCGCTATCAAATGCGCCACCGCCATCCTTCGCCATTTCAATCACACTGTCATCCACACCCATCGTGGAACAAAATTCATCCACTGTACGAGGTTCACCGTCAAATAACACCTCATCATCCATTATATGTTATCAAATTCAGCAGCAAATGCAGGTGGAAAACCTGCCCACTGGAATCAATAAACCTCCAGTACTGTCAACTACTTCAACGTTCTCATCATAAAATAAAGAACACCACCAATCTCAACGGATTGCATAGCCGATCAAAACCAAATCAATGCACCCCATCTGCAGTAGCTAATCACCTCAACCAAACATCATACGAGCATCAACAATTACAGTAACTCCATGCTGAACTCGAATTCCCTCCCAAAAAAAAAAAAACTGCTTCTACCCTCTTTTCCAACCAATTCCACTTACAAACCCCTCAAATCCAAAGCAAAACTCCATCAAAAACCAAAAAAAAAAAAAAAACTCCCCAACAGGCAACGACAACAACACCACCTCCTGCAGCAACCGAATCCGCCTTCCAACCTGAAATCCAAACATCAGAACCGCACCAAACGCACAAATCGATCCTCGAATCAAAGCAAGCAAACAAATTCAATCAAGAACAAAATCAGCATAAACAACCACCCGCCCAAAAAAATTCAGAAAAAAAAACGCGAACCTCAATCTAGGACAAGACGGGGGAGGTCGAGAATCGGCGGGCTCCCATCGACGGCGGCCACGGGAGCGCATTTTTCGCCGATATTTTCGGAGCGGGAGCGAGAAAGCTCTCCGAGAGTGCTGCAAAATGGGTGGGTGGGTTTGGGGGAGAGGGGTAGTATGGGAAATTATGGTTTCGGAGGGCGTGGGGCCCGCTAATGATTGACGCTGGCCTTCCTCTGGGCCTCCGATCGCAATCTTTCGTGTTCGTATTTCCGATCGTACCCTTGTGAGATGTGAGGTTGAGATTTTTTTGATTTATGTGATGTTAACCGTCCAACTTTCGGGGTTGGTCCAATCTTAAACCCACCAAGTTTTAATTATACGAACCCCGAACTATTAGAGTTTGGCCGAGTCAGGTTTCACATGTACTCAAACTCGATAAACACCCGTAAATAATGTTATCTATCTGCTCGATCTAATTTATGTTTAAGTTTAGGATGTTAAGTTTTTTAAAAAAATTAAGTGACATATTAACATTTTTTTGATATTATGTGATAGTCTATTTTCAATTGTTAAGGTTTGCTAATTACTTAGCACCGCAAGGATTATCGAATGAATATTAAAGCAAAATCGAGGTCATTTGAGCTTTGATCACCCCTAGCTTCTTAAATCTTTTAAGTGGTCATAGTTGGGAAAATTAGATTTGCACTACATGATGTAGAAAATATTTATTAGAAATTTAGACCACATGAAAACAACAAAGTCCATAATTCTATTACATCAATTCTAATAACATTGAGATAACATTTCCTAGTTCTTACAGAATAATACAATCTAGCACGAACTAGTTCAATTATCAAATATTAAGCTACACAAGTGATACATATATTTGAAATGACTCCATAAAATCTTATCAAAACTTATTTGACGTGGTTGGACCAAATTTATAGGGAGGGTTGTAGGTACGGTTAAGGTAAGATCAAAGGAATTTATCATTATCATTTATCAATTTCTCAACTATTAACCATTATAACATTGTTTACCCCCAAGTTTGGACGGTTTTGATCCACGTTAAATAATTAACATTTGGGAAATTTTGATTTAAACCACACAACTCTTTGCTTATACAAAACTTTTGTCAAGATCATAAATTCGATGTTACTTAGATTATATATTTAGGTTAAACAAATTTTTAAAATGATATAATAATATAAAATTTTAATCAAACATAATAATACTACTACTACATATTTATATTGATTAATATAGCTATATGTTTACTTCTAAAAATATATGATTTCCTTCAATAAAATAGGTAACTTGGTAAAAAAGTAATGACAGATGCTTCAGTCACTACCGTTTTAAAACAAAATATGCACGTTAACTTTATCATTTTTTCACTTAAATGGTGAGTAAATATATAGTTATTTTATTTTATTTGACCACTTGCAACCCTGTGTTTATACATGAATGGTTGTACCAAACTTAACCTTTACCCGCTTTAGACAAAAAAAAGAAAAAAAACTTAACCAATGGCCAATCTATGATTTAAAAGATAAATGTAAAACTTTCGTTTTGTTTTTTCATTTTTCAAAAGCATGTCCTTGCTAATTACCACTTGTTTTCTTTTTCATTTCCAGAGCTGGCCATTGTTTTCTTTCTCATATTAGCAATTTAAAATACGAGTGTTGCATCAATCAGCCAGCCTGGTTAATATTACATGACATCTCCAACTCCAGCGGACCATACATCATTGCCAGAGCAAAGACATTGCTAATTGGCCCAACCCCACCCCATGGCAGTTGCAAGTGCACGAAAACAAGTCATCACAATTCATATCCCCATCACCATCTTTTTCACAAATGACTTCTCTAGTGGATGAAAAGTAAATAACAAACACCTACTTCACGCTCACAAAGACCCAAATTATAGACAATAAAACCAGGATGTGAACCCAAATTCTGGGTTTAAGTTTTGCATTTGGATCAATGGTATCTCAGGTTTACAACCATGGTTATGTGGAGGTTGGATTTGTGAAATTGGCTGTGGTTTTCATAGTGACATCAAATTTCATGAAAACTACTGCAGTGGGGAATATTTTTTGAGAAGAAAAAGAAAGGTGCTCGCTGGGAGGATGTGCATAATTGAGCATCAACGTCATCGAGTTGCTTCTTTTGTCTTTCTGAATGGGAATAGGACCACCGAAACATAAGGAGTCATGAGGGACTTCAAGGATGGTAGAGTCGGAACTCGTTTATATATTTCTTCTTGCAAGTCACAGTAAGCTACAAGGATTTTATGGTGGCGATTATTTTAGGGATGAAGTGGAAAAATATATTGTATGAAATTGTTTCTTCTCTCAAGTCATGTATATCTAAGTAACAAAAACTTGTAATAAATTATATATATATATATATATATATATATATATATTTCCCAAGCAATAAAATAAAATTTTTGAAGGAAGATTGTGACCCGTAAAAAATGTCTACCAAGATTTGTCTAGTGACCTCAAAGCAGCAGTTCACTAAACTTTACATGAGCTGAAACTAAGACAAATCAAAGGCTTATGTATATTTGTCCTGATTGTTTCTAAAAGAAAAAAAAATTAAATTGCCGGATTAGCCTCTTCAGGTACCACACTCAATGGAACTGTCAGATTGTTCTCTCGTTTTACAAGGACTTTCAGTTGCTTGCCGACTTTATCTCCCATAATTTCAACGAACTCTTTGATAGTTGAAACAGGTTTCCCCTCCAATTCAATTACAACATCACCTGGGCGAAATCCAGCTCGTTCTGCAGGGCCACCTGGTGTTACCTAATCAAATAGGTTGGGAACGTAATCATTATTAGCATGTAAAACAGGAGTAATACAATGGAAGAGAGAGAGGAAAAATCTCACCATAGGAACCAGGATTCCTTTGGTGACACTGGGAAATGATGGATTTTTTTCTTTGAGTTGAGCAATGACCATGTCATTGAGATCAATCATCTTCAATCCAATCCATGGACGAACTACTCTCCTGCAAGCAAGTTATATAAAAGCAAAAAGAGGTTTAGAAAATACACTGGAATGCATTTCTATCTTCATATATGAGTACAACAGTAAAGCAAATATATGCTACACCTCCTAAGAAAAGCAAATGTGGATTTAAAAAACAAAACAAAGAAAATGCACGACAAAAGGGGCATTCCCAAAATCCTGTCTACAGGACAGCTTCCATTTCTATGCTATCATAGACTCATAAACTCTGCTCAATGTTATAAAATAAGGACCTAATTCCAAAGTTTAGATAAAGAAGTAACTGGTTTCGGAACAAGGTGAAACTTGTCAATGAATGTTAAGTGTGCCAGCCAGTAAATTTGCATATGTGTCTCATGTCCGCATGGCACATAAATATATGTCTAGTAAACCAATTAAAAGAAATAAACCTATATATGGGAATAAATAAACTGACCCGTGCTTTCTAAATTGCTCAATAATTGCAGATACAGAATCCATAGGTACAGCAAAACTCACTCCATCCGCATATTTTATCTTCATAATGTTTACACCAACAACTTCCCCATCAAGATTAACAAGGGGACCACCCGAATTACCCTATAATGTAAAGAGAAACTAACTAATACAATTTTGCAACGGGAAATAGAACATCTAAGAATAGTGAGTGCATTAGTAGATAGAAGACGCAACTTCACCTCATTAATTGCACAATCTGTTTGCAGATACTCCCTTTTCGAGCCAGAAAGGCCCAAATCGCTACTCTTGCGATCAACACAACTTGATTAAGACAATAAACATGGAAGAGTAATATCAGTTTATTAAAGCTTCCAAAATCATCTATTAAGTAAATTAAGCATAAAAACTCTTTGATTTTTAAGTGAAGCCAATTATGAAGAGTAGACCATAAAACATCAGTTGATCATTTACCTAAAAATGAGAACTTAGTTTCTTCAACTGCTTGCACCGCCTGCCTATTTTAATAACTATGGGAACTTCTAAAGACAACTTATTCTTCAAATGTCCTACGATTTTGGAACTAGGATTCTATTTACCCGGGTTCAACAAGACTACACAGAGGGTTCCCTTTCTTGCATTCTTCTTATATCTCATCCAGCATGTAGACTCATACACATAATTATTGGTTTAGTACCTGACAATACCAGCAGTAACTGTATTCTGCAGAGAAAGAGGACAACCTAAAGCAAGCACCCATTCCCCAGGGTGAAGGTCGGCTGATGAACCCAGTTTTGCTGCAGGCAACGGACTGTTAGATTTAATTTTAACCACTGCTATGTCAGAATGCACATCAGCATTCAATACTACACCCTCAAACTTTCGACCATCTTGTAAAGTAACTTCAACCTGCCATTTGTATATCAATTTATTGGCATGCCTGTGATGTTAGAACATTTACAATAATAAATACAAATAATGAGAATCATGAGTTCCTTCTTTTATCAACAAACACAAAATACAAATAATGAGAATCAGGAGATCCTTATTTTTTATCAACAAACACAAACCTTTCCTTTTGCTAAAACTCCTCTAGCTTGGGAGTCTACTACGACATGCGCACATGTTAAAATTGTGCCATCAGGATCAATTATAGTGCCAGACCCAATACTCCCAATAGACATGCCATAAAAGCCTGCACTGGAAGGTAAACGAATATAAACAATGTAAACCCAAAAAGAACTTAACATTAATCTAAAATAAAACTTCCTGTTTTACCTTGTATTACAGATATATTCACCACAGCAGGACCAACCTTTGCTGTGGCTTTTGCAATGGAATCCCTACCTAAACATCCATTGCCACAACATCCACCATTGCTTACAGTTCCCGAGGTATCCATCAAATTTTTTATTGAAATTCTGGCATCGTCTTTACTTGTTAAAAAATGTGCAGAGATAGAACCAGAGATAGGAAAGTGCAGAGGAATATACCCTGAAATAGAAGCGAATGCAAAGAGAGAAAAATAAGAAACAACCTCACAAGTAATTTTCCAAACATTGTTGTAAATAAATGACCTGAATTCGAGAAGTGACTCCATGGAATGGACCGAGGAAACTCCTGCAAAGTCTGCCATGATTGACATACGTACTCACGCAATGGGGGAGACAATGAAAGCAATATCTCTGTGATTTCATGTGAAGAAAAATATTCAGCTATAGAAAGTTAAAATTCTCAAAATCATTGGTTATTAAGTAAGACACAGACATCAGATTGCAAACTTTTCAATGAAAATGGCTTCCTTTGAAAGTCCAAGAATAGAATTAGGGTTCGTATCAAGCAAACCAATCAACTTTAACTATTTATGTCTCTGATCATGTTCCTCATCAACAATGGTTATAATCATGGTGCCCATCAAGATTTACAGAGTAAAACAAAATGTGCACTCCCTACCACATTACTAATCCCACAACATTATCTTAGCCCTACAATATTGTGGAGAAGATTGACAGACAAAAACTAGTGATTCAATGCAGGATAAAAAAACCAAGAAATTTGGCTGCACTATCATTCTCAATAATGCAATAATATGTGCAGGTCAGTATTAAATTCCATCTTTTAGTGCAAAATAATCCATGTAAAAAGTTGGAAATGAATGCTCTGCTTCCGTCATGTCAAGCAGCATGACAACATGTCCACTGCAGTTAAACTTGTCAATTCCTTGTTCTTTACGGGTCACTTTTAGCCCCACTAATGCAAGTAAACAAGCTCAAAGACATTTCATCACCCTGGGGATGGGAAAACATATTCAAGCCTATTGTATATCGATATGAGGTAGAACATTTCATTGGTTCAGTAAAGATAAAACTTGCAAAACGTAAAAGTTCCTCCTTAACATAAATGGAAGGTGGAGAGTAACAGATAAACCTGCCTGTATCCCCATTGAAAAATCCGCTCAAATACGCCGCACCTGTGCCCACAGTAGCTAATGCCAGTACCCCCGGAATTAGCTCTTTCCTCGAACATCGGGTATGCGCATCATAAAGCAATGGTAACAATCTTTTCCCCTAATATGGACGAAATGAACAAAATCAGCATATTCCTTACACACACAAAGAGAGAGAGAGAGAGAGACACTTCTAGTAACAACCCATGATAATCAGCTTACAATGTCAAGAAACACTCATCCATCTATCAAAAACCTTAGTTACCTCCCCCTTGGACATATAAACCTCACAAGATCCACGCCAATTCCTAATATCAACCTATTTGAAAAGCTATACAACGCTACATCGCTGCCACATACAAGACAACATCAAAGCTACCGGATCGAGAGACCTATCTGTCTATTCCAATCAATCAACATGCCATTCAACGCCACATAGCAAATTCAATTGAAGCTACTTACAAAGGATCGAAACATGGCAATTGACGCAACAAGTGAATTTGAAACTCCCAAATCCAATCGAAAAATGAAAAAAAAGAGTGGGGAAGAGGAAGCAAGTGCTGATCGTCGCCGCCGGCGAGGAGCTCAAACCCTCAGAAAACCTCTCAACCAAGAAACTGATGTTTTCCGAGGGGGCTGGGCACGAGCCTGGTTAGTCTAATTTCGCCTGATTCGAACTAATTAATAGTGTTTTAAGTTATAATTTAGAAGCCGAGTTATTTTAGTTCAAGTTTGAATTAAATTTGATCGAATGATGGTCTTGATTCGAGTTTCACCGTATAATAATAAGTTTAAAGATCTAGTTTATTCTTTATAATATAATATTTTTTTATATTTTTGTAAAAATACAAATAATATTCTTCTTAATTAATAATCATATAATGACTATTAAATTATTTTAATTTAATTATTTTTATACAAAATTATTATTTTAATATTATATTATTCATGTATTGCTAAAGAAAAAATTACTAAAAGTTTATATTATACATCAAGTCGATTTAAAGCGAGTTTTATGTTAAATAGAGCTTTTCGAGTCAAATTGAATCAAATTTAATGTAACTTGAAATTGAAGTCAAGTTGATTTTTTATCATTAATTTTCAAATTGAGCTTAAAAGTAGATTTCGAGTCAAGTCTAGTCGAGTAACAAAAACTCGCAAGCAACTCGACTTGTGCCCGACCCTATTTCCAACCTAGGTTGTGAAAATCGCCGATTTCGAATCAGAATCGGCCAATTCCACTCGGATCGGATGAAAACCGATTCAAAAAACCCATTGAATCGGTTTTCATCCGAATCGGTCCGTGAATCAGCCGATTCGAGCCAGACTGATTTGAGCGATCGGAATCGGCCCAAATTGGCTGATTCCGGGCGCAAGGGGGCGGGGCGACGGCAGGGTGGGGCGAGGACGGCGGCGGGGAGGGACAGGGCAGGGGCTAGGTGGGGGGCAGGCGGCGGCAGGCGGGCAGGGCTGGCGAGGGAGGCGTGGCGGACGAGGGCGAGGCGGGGCGGGCGAGCGGGCTGGGGCGGGTCTGCAGGGGAGGGCGGGCGCAGGGCAGGGCGGGGCGGGTCTGGGGGGAGGGGGTGCGGCGGCAGCGATGGGGAAGGAGGGCGGATGTGGGAGAGAAAATGCGAAGAGAAAGAAATAACACTCGTGGCATTCTCGTAATTAAAACTTGACTCGTGTCCGACTCGAGTCAAAAATAATAACTAACTCTAAATAATTCAAAATTAATCTAAAAAAATATGAAAAAATATCATAAAATATAATACACACAATAATATCAAAATGACATCAATATCTAATTTTTATATATTTATGTTATGAGTTGTCAAATTATTATATATGACCGATTTGGACCTATTCAGACCGATTCAACTGAACCGATTCCTGTCCGATTTAGACCGATTCCGATTCCGAATCTGACTCCCTCAAAAACCGATTTCGATTCCGATTCTGATTTATGCAACCATGTTTCCAACAACTAAAAATAAGGCGAGTTGAGCCCGTCACTAATTGAGTTCGTGACAAACTTAAGTCAACTTGACTGTAATTATCAATTTTCTTTATAAATTTTAATTTTAAAATCAAAATATCTCAAATATGTTAAAAAACAATATAGTCGCACATATTATATTTAACACTGCCATTTTATCTTAATTTTTCATTATTTTAACTAAAAAATAGAATATAGGTAGAGTCTAAAATATTACTATATAAAAAATATCAAATTTTGAGTCGAGCAGTTAGAAGCCTAAACCTGACTTATTTGACTTTGAATCGAACTTTATATTGAAGTTTTTTGTTCTAAAAAGTTGGACATCGAGGCCATATAAGTTTAATTAAGCTTTGAAAAATCTTACTTATAATATATTGAAATCAAACACTCTCTACCAATTTGGATTATAAAATGCCTCGGTTATTATTGTATGAGTCTTAGCTCAAACTTTGCTCATTTGACTTCGAGTTCAAATCGAGGATATTCGTACTTAAGTTGGAGCCAAACTAAAACTAGTTTGATTGTATTTACTAATATTCTTATTTTTTAGAATAAATTATTTTAGTTTTATTTAAAAAATTAAGATATTTCATATTAATACATTATGTGTATATATTATATAAAATAATATAGTCATGCATATTTTATTTAAAATTGTTATTATCAATTACTATTTTATAAAGGTAACTAAATACCTTGAAAATATCTAATACATGTAGACTTATAGGTTGTTTGGTTCTGTTGTTTTGAACCTCTTTGTTGAAAAATATATAAAATTATAATAGTAATGGCTTAAAAAAGGTGTGTGGTAAAGACACTCTGTAATACCCCAAATCCAGTTTACGTTCGTGAATCGAACCGGCATGTCACAGGCCCGGGTTAGGTCGGCCAACCCGAACCCAACTCATGCGGATCCAATCTCAGAGTCTTAAGATGAAGATATGAGCTCGCCATGTATGGATGAATACATAAAACCCTAATATGATACTATATGGATGACATGCAAACTAATTTACACACCAACAATAATTGCGATAAATAAATAAAATTCTAAAACTAAAGCGAACAGAGTATCCCCTGAAAGTGTAATTAGAGGCCACCCTGTCAAAACAACATATGCAAATATATATATATATATATATATATATATATATAGGGTTGGGTATCTGGGGCGACCCCAGACGCTCTGGGTCGCCTAAGTCTGGATCGTCCGACATAAGGACGGTCCAGATCTCTTCTTCCAAAACCCTAACCCTCCCTCCTCCCATGCGCCGCCGCCGCCGCCGCGCGACCCCGCCCTCGCCGCCACCATCGCTCGCCGTCGCCACCGTCGTTCGCCGCCGTCCGCGGGCTGGGAGCGGCAAGGAGGAACGTTGTCGCCGCGTTGCCGCGCGACCCCGCCCCGCCGCCGCTGTCGCCGCGCCCACGCCCGCGGACGGGGGCGCGAGGGTCCCTAGCGCCCCCGTCCGCGGGCATGGGCGTGGCGACGTGGCGGCGGGGTGGGGTCCCGCGGCAACGCGGCGACAGCGGCGGCGGGGGGCGGGGTCGCGCGGCAACGCGGCGACAACGGGCTCGACGCGCCGCCGCCGTTCTTCCTTGCCGCGCCCACGCCCGCGGACGGCGGCGAGCGACGGTGGCGACGGCGAGCGATGGTGGCGGCGAGGCGCGGCGCGCGCGGCGGCGGCGGCGCATGAGAGGGGGGAGGGGTTAGGGTTTTGAGAAGAAGAGATCTGGACCGTCCTTATGATCGGACGGTTCAGATTGGGGCGACCCCAGAAAATTTTGGGTCGCCTCAGGTTACCCAACCCCATATATATATATATATATATATATATATATATATATATATATATGGGCAGCGCGCACAGATGCGCTGTCACACTGGGCCGTCGGATCCCAATCCGACGGCCCACAATCAAACCACACCCCCCACCCACCCAAGCCCCTGCCCGACGGCCGCCCCATGCCCCTGTCCCGCGGCCGTGCCAGCCCCCACCCCGCCACTGCCTTTGCCCCTGCCGGCCTCCTTGCCCCTGCTCGCTCGCCCCTGCCCCTGCCCGCCGGCCGCCCCATGCCCCTGTCCCGCCAGCCCTGCCCGCTCCCGTCGGTCACCGCAGCCTCCGCCCCAGCCCCCACACGAACTGGCGCCGCACATTTCCCAGCAGGCCCATCCAGCCCCGAGGGGCGATATTGTTGGCCAACGAGCTGCCGGCGGCAAGGTTGCCGATAGGGGTGGCGCGCCTAAACAAATGAGGAAGAAACAGGGGAGAGTATTTTGGTAATAAAAATTTTACTTAATCGAACTTGAGTTAATATTACAAAATAAATTTAAAAAATAAAATAATGTCATAAAAAATTTTTGACTCGATCTCGACCGGAGTCAAATTAATAGTATTGAATAATTTTTTTAAAAATAATTTTGTAATAAAAACTTGACTCGAGTCTGGATCGAGTCAATAATATGAAATAAATTTAAAAAATATAAAATAATTTTGTAATTAAAACTTGACTCGATCATGTGCGGGACCAAGTCAAGTTTTTATTACAAAATAACTTTATTACCAAATAAAATTTTATTACAAAATAAATTTAAAAAAATAAAATAATTCTGTAATAAATTATTTTAATTCGAGTTGGGATCGAATAAAGTTTTTATTATGAAATTCGGAGCTATCATAGTTGAGATCGAGTCAAATTTTTATTATGAATTTTTTTATGAAAATATATTTCATACTATTTACTCGAATAGGCAACGGGCAGCGGCTGGGGCAGGGGCATGGGGTGGCAGGGGAAGTGGGCGGGGCAGGGAGGCGAGTAGAGATCGAGTCAAGTTTTTATTATGAAATTATTTTATTTTTAAAAAATAATTTATTTCATACTATTGACTCGAATCGAGATTGAGTTAAGTTTTTATTATAAAATTATTTTATTTTTTTGTAAAAAAATTTATTTCATACTATTGACTCTAGTCGAGATCGAGTTAAATTTTTATTATAAAAATATTTTATTATTTTAAAAATATATTTCATACTATTGACTCGAGTGGAGATCGCGTCAAATTTATATTACGAAATTGCCATCTCCCGTTTTTATTCCCTGTTTCGTCCTCCTCCCGCCGGCGACCTCGCCGTGGGCTGGGGGGTGGGGGGAGCCGTAGCGCCCGAACGAGGCCAGAGGTGGAGGCCGCCGTGCGGCCAGGGTGGTGGGGCAGCGAGCACGGCGGCCTGGGCGGGGCAGGGGGCGCGGGCGAAGCGACTGGGGCGGGGGCAGGGGGCAGGGGAGGCAGGGGAGGTGGGCGAGGCGGCTGGTGCGGGGGCAAGGGTTGGCAGGGGATGCGGGCAGGGCGGCGGCGGGGCGGGGGCAGGGGGAGGCTTGCGGGCGGGGGCAGGGGCGGCCTGCGGGGCGGGTTCAGGGGCGGCCGGCGGGAAGGGGCCAAGGGGCGGCTGGCGGGGCGAGGCAGCGGAGGGAAATTTAGGGCGCCACAGGGAGGGGTTTTTGGCCGATTGATCCAGGCCGTTGGACCGAAATCCAACGGCCGGAGCACATGGCAGCTTGCCCGTGCTCGTTTGATCTGGCCGTTGGATTAGCATCCAACGGCCAAGATCAAAAAAACCTAATTGAGGGGGTGGTCGCCGGCGCCGCCGCAGCAGCGACGGCGGAGGGGGCGGGAAGGGTGCCCGGCCACGGCGACGGCCAGGGGGGGGCGGCGGCGACAGGGGACGGGGTTGGTCCGGGGGCGGCGGCAAGGTGGTCGCGGGTCGCCACGCAGGGGGCACGGCGGGGGCCGAGGGGGGTGGCGGGAGGGGGGGGGGCGGGGCACGGCTGCGGCGCCCGTTGGCCGCGAGGGGTGGGAGCAGCGGTGGGAGGGGCGGGGCGGGGTGGGGCGGGGAGGTGGGCCGCCGGGGTGCACCGCCGCGGCCGACCCCGGCTTCGGGAGGGGGCGCGGCAACGGGGCAGCGGCCCCGACGGGGTGGGGGTGGTGTCGCCCGGCGACGGGCCAGCGGGGAAGAGGTGGGGCGGCTAGATCTGCAGCCCGTCACCGCCGATGGTGGGGGGGTGTAACACCCCGTTTCGGCTCACCCGTGAACCGACCCGGAAATGTCACCGGCGACCGAACCGTTCGCTAATCTACTAGATTCGGTTAAGCCGACCAGGATCTACTCTCGGCGTTTCAAGATGGAGATGCAAATGTGAAATGCATGAATGGGAACAATTGGGTTCTAACGCGGTCCTACATGCATGCTATGATGTACAAGCAAAATAAGACAAAACAACAAATGCGAAACCAAAAGAAAATATATACTATTTTATAAAAATACGATAACACATAACAATCTACCATGACATTCAATCATTATCTCATTCGTTTTTACCTGAGCCGAGTCTGAACTCCAAGGCTCCCTACTCATTCATATTTATCCATTCATTTCATATCAAGCAATTTATCTAAACAAACACATCAAAATTATCATTCACGTAGCAATAACACACCGTCATTATAGATTACACGCGGCAGGTACATGTGTGCGCGGTTCCGTGCTGCTCCTCCGCAGTCCCGACAGCTTTCATCGCTCGCATTCCTCACCTACATATATATAGAAAAACCGTCAGTAACGAGTGTTACCGGCCCGGAAAATAACTAATATCAATCTGGCACAGGAGAGCAAACTCTCCTGTTGAATGAAAACCATATACTTCCTCAAGAACTCTCATCAGGGCACATACGGGAGCCGTCGCCCTCGGGTCGACAGCGTCCCCCTATCTTTCACATTCTCATGCCTCGGCCATTTCTCTATTGCTTCTCGCGTCAAATCTCATTCCTTTCCGCCCTCTGCACCTTCCATATTACTCCTGGCCTTGAGCACGAAGGCCGAGTACTCTCAGGCAGTCGCCTTCAGTACCCTTTGAAACCACAAGTCTAGACATGCGCTGCAATGCAGTACCCGTGAACCTCCACACTTCTCCGGGTTTGAGGAACTCAAAGGTGGAGTTGTCAGGATCCCTCGGGAATGAAACGGCCCGCACACCATTCCAGAGCCCACTGTCGACACACACGTGCCCGCTCGCGTAGCACGGTAGTCGGATTTCCCTCATTCAGTCTCTCACAAAAACACGAAAACTATACATATATATAGGTCTGGGTTGGGATTTATACAATAGGCCCGAAGGCAACGTGAGCTGGATCTGAAGTTCGAAAACAAACTCGAGGGATCTCATCCTCGAGGGTTATTAATCCGAAAAATCGTTGGCTAAATGGCCCGAGTTAAGTGGGATTCGATAAAACGCCACTTAACTCGTCCTGCACATAATAAATCAAATACACAAGAGAGTAGCGTAAATCAGAGAACGAGTCCTAAACGGACCTGGTAGAAGCTCCAAACGGGTCCACGCGCCTAGGCGGCGAGCTCCTACACCGTACCTACACAATCAAGCTAAAAACTAACGCCCGCATGATGAATCACACATCCTATAGCATACACACACAATCAACACAATCACGCATCAATCAACACACATCAACCTATATCAATTCTAGCAAGTCTACTTAGGTTAGTTTGCATTAATCATGATCATTACCTAGTTACCCTAATTGGTTTCTTAACCTCCATTTTTAACACCACTTAATCAACAATTTCATATTTTATCCTTAATCAAATCTACATTTATATATATTATTATAACACACAATTCACCAATCCTAGCATGTAATTCTAATAATCAATACTTTAAAAAAATTAAATTAAAATAAATTATACCTCGCGTCGTCGAAAATCGGCGACGGCTAGGGTTCCCGTTTCGTGGCTCGAAACTCGAATTCGGCGCCTAGCGGCGTCCGAAGTCCGATCAGATTGGACCGGGTGCGTTCGGCAGATGATCCGGCGAATTTCCCACGAATCCAATTTTCCGGCGGTTCCGGCGGTTTTCCGGCGAGTGTCGGCGGTTTTCCGGCCGATTCCGACGGTTTTCCGGCGATGATTCGGGACAGGGCAATCAGGGGGTCTATCGGCACCAGCTCGACGAGCTCGGTCCGATGGTGGTGTCAAACAGGGTAACCGAGGCGGCGATGGCCGTCGACGGCGGCGTCGAAAATGGGCGGCGGCGGCGGCGTGCTCCGATCGGGGCTCCGGCCGGCCTCGACGGCGCTCGGGATGGTGGGGGAAATGTCGGCGACGGCGAGAGGGTGGTCGTCGGGGTCACAGCGGCGGCGGCGCGGCCCGGACGGCGGCGGAATCCGGCTCGAAGTGGCGACGGCCGAGGCGGCTTCGTGGCGTCGTGGCGGCGTCGCTGGCAGGCGAGTCGGTGGCCGGGGTCGGTCGTGGCGGCACGGCGACGGCACGACGGGGCGGGGCGGCGTCGCTCGGCGGCAGTACGGCGTCGGCGGCGGCGGCGACAGCACGAGGGGCGGCGGGGGTTTGGGTGAAGAAGGGTCGGGAGGGAGAAAAATACCCTCAATGGCAGTTTCGTAATTAAGTATTGACTCGATTCCTACTCGAGTCAAAATAATAACTAGTTCGTAATAAATTCTAAAAAAATCTAGAAAAATATGGAAAAATTCACATAAAATAAAACAAACACAACAACATCCAAATGGCATGCTCTATAACTAATAACCCACCCGAATATAATCCAACGCGTCCTAACGCGTTATTCAGCCTAAAACTATTTCTTCGATCAAACATATAAAAAGAAAAAAATACTGCATACTTTCATATATTCTGATAACTCATATCTCACCATCTTCTCGACGTTATCATCATATATTCAGGTACACCTGACTCTCATTGCTCATAACTCACGGCTGGCCTCGACTCAGCACGCGGTTCATGAAACTGACTCGACTCGAACCAACGGTCGAACCGACTGGTTCGGTAACGTAAAACCCTGACTCGAATCACGGGTTTTACAGGAGGTGGGGAGGGGTCGCCGTGAAGAGGGGTTGCGTCGCCACCTTGTCGGCTGGGGGTGGCGACGAGGCGAGGCAGGGGGTTGTGTTGCATCGGTCGGCGGCTACGCCGCCCCATATTTTTTCATCCAGCCGTTGGATTGAATCCAACGGCTGGATTGCTCAAGCACAGGCACTTGCCTGTGCTTGAGCACAGTAAACCCGCTCTATATATATATATATATATAATTTATTACAAGTTTTTGTTACTTAGATATACATGACTTGAGAGAAGAAACAATTTCATACAATATATTTTTCCACTTCATCCCTAAAATAATCGCCACCATAAAATCCTTGTAGCTTACTGTGACTTGCAAGAAGAAATATATAAACGAGTTCCGACTCTACCATCCTTGAAGTCCCTCATGACTCCTTATGTTTCGGTGGTCCTATTCCCATTCAGAAAGACGAAAGAAGCAACTCGATGACGTTGATGCTCAATTATACACATCCTCCCAGCGAGCACCTTTCTTTTTCTTCTCAAAAAATATTCCCCACTGCAGTAGTTTTCATGAAATTTGATGTCACTATGAAAACCACAGCCAATTTCACAAATCCAACCTCCACATAACCATGGTTGTAAACCTGAGATACCTTGATCCAAATGCAAAACTTAAACCCAGAATTTGGGTTCACATCCTGGTTTTATTGTCTATAATTTGGGTCTTTGTGAGCGTGAAGTAGGTGTTTGTTATTTACTTTTCATCCACTAGAGAAGTCATTTGTGAAAGAGATGGTGATGGGGATATGAATTGTGATGACTTGTTTCCGTGCACTTGCAACTGCCATGGGGTGGGGTTGGGCCAATTAGCAATGTCTTTGCTCTGGCAATGATGTATGGTCCGCTGGAGTTGGAGATGTCATGTAATATTAACCAGGCTGGCTGATTGATGCAACACTCGTATTTTAAATTGCTAATATGAGAAAGAAAACAATGGCCAGCTCTGGAAATGAAAAAGAAAACAAGTGGTAATTAGCAAGGACATGCTTTTGAAAAATGAAAAAACAAAACGAAAGTTTTACATTTATCTTTTAAATCATAGATTGGCCATTGGTTAAGTTTTTTTTCTTTTTTGTCTAAAGCGGGTAAAGGTTAAGTTTGGTACAACCATTCATGTATAAACACAGGGTTGCAAGTGGTCAAATAAAATAAATAACTATATATTTACTCACCATTTAAGTGAAAAAATGATAAAGTTAACGTGCATATTTTGTTTTAAAACGGTAGTGACTGAAGCATCTGTCATTACTTTTTTACCAAGTTACCTATTTTATTGAAGGAAATCATATATTTTTAGAAGTAAACATATAGCTATATTAATCAATATAAATATGTAGTAGTAGTATTATTATGTTTGATTAAAATTTTATATTATTATATCATTTTAAAAATTTGTTTAACCTAAATATATAATCTAAGTAACATCGAATTTATGATCTTGACAAAAGTTTTGTATAAGCAAAGAGTTGTGTGGTTTAAATCAAAATTTCCCAAATGTTAATTATTTAACGTGGATCAAAACCGTCCAAACTTGGGGTAAACAATGTAATAATGGTTAATAGTTGAAAAATTAATAAATGATAATGATAAATTCCTTTGATCTTACCTTAACCGTACCTACAACCCTCCCTACAAATTTGGTCCAACCACATCAAATAAGTTTTGATAAGATTTTATGGAGTCATTTCAAATATATGTATCACTTGTGTAGCTTAATATTTGATAATTGAACTAGTTCGTGCTAGATTGTATTATTCTTAAGAACTAGGAAATGTTATCTCAATGTTATTAGAATTGATGTAATAGAATTATGGACTTTGTTGTTTTCATGTGGTCTAAATTTCTAATAAATATTTTCTACATCATGTAGTGCAAATCTAATTTTCCCAACTATGACCACTTAAAAGATTTAAGAAGCTAGGGGTGATCAAAGCTCAAATGACCTCGATTTTGCTTTAATATTCATTCGATAATCCTTGCGGTGCTAAGTAATTAGCAAACCTTAACAATTGAAAATAGACTATCACATAATATCAAAAAAATGTTAATATGTCACTTAATTTTTTTAAAAAACTTAACATCCTAAACTTAAACATAAATTAGATCGAGCAGATAGATAACATTATTTACGGGTGTTTATCGAGTTTGAGTACATGTGAAACCTGACTCGGCCAAACTCTAATAGTTCGGGGTTCGTATAATTAAAACTTGGTGGGTTTAAGATTGGACCAACCCCGAAAGTTGGACGGTTAACATCACATAAATCAAAAAAATCTCAACCTCACATCTCACAAGGGTACGATCGGAAATACGAACACGAAAGATTGCGATCGGAGGCCCAGAGGAAGGCCAGCGTCAATCATTAGCGGGCCCCACGCCCTCCGAAACCATAATTTCCCATACTACCCCTCTCCCCCAAACCCACCCACCCATTTTGCAGCACTCTCGGAGAGCTTTCTCGCTCCCGCTCCGAAAATATCGGCGAAAAATGCGCTCCCGTGGCCGCCGTCGATGGGAGCCCGCCGATTCTCGACCTCCCCCGTCTTGTCCTAGATTGAGGTTCGCGTTTTTTTTTCTGAATTTTTTTGGGCGGGTGGTTGTTTATGCTGATTTTGTTCTTGATTGAATTTGTTTGCTTGCTTTGATTCGAGGATCGATTTGTGCGTTTGGTGCGGTTCTGATGTTTGGATTTCAGGTTGGAAGGCGGATTCGGTTGCTGCAGGAGGTGGTGTTGTTGTCGTTGCCTGTTGGGGAGTTTTTTTTTTTTTGGTTTTTGATGGAGTTTTGCTTTGGATTTGAGGGGTTTGTAAGTGGAATTGGTTGGAAAAGAGGGTAGAAGCAGTTTTTTTTTTTTTGGGAGGGAATTCGAGTTCAGCATGGAGTTACTGTAATTGTTGATGCTCGTATGATGTTTGGTTGAGGTGATTAGCTACTGCAGATGGGGTGCATTGATTTGGTTTTGATCGGCTATGCAATCCGTTGAGATTGGTGGTGTTCTTTATTTTATGATGAGAACGTTGAAGTTGTTGACAGTACTGGAGGTTTATTGATTCCAGTGGGCAGGTTTTCCACCTGCATTTGCTGCTGAATTTGATAACATATAATGGATGATGAGGTGTTATTTGACGGTGAACCTCGTACAGTGGATGAATTTTGTTCCACGATGGGTGTGGATGACAGTGTGATTGAAATGGCGAAGGATGGCGGTGGCGCATTTGATAGCGAGAAAGGGAAGCCAGCAGTGTGGTTTTCTCCCGGGAGACGCCTCTGCTTGGTAAGGGTTCAATGATTTCGGGAAATCACAGTTGCATCACTAAGAAGCACAAATCAAGAAGGGCGAGGGTGGAGCTTGACCCGCGTAAAAAGGGAAACTTGTTCAAGAGAAGAAACTCAACAAGCGAAACCGCATCGAGCTTAGTCGTGCATTGCAAGCTGCTGTTAGTTCTCGGGACTGGGAGCATGCTGAGAGCTTAATTGTCTTGGCAGACATCCAGACTCTGAATGATGCCTTGTGCATAGCCTTGGATTCAATATGGTTTTTGAGTTATGAAGAAGAGTTGTATGGGATCAATGGTTTGATCAAGAAGATAGTTGTGAATGGTGCTTATGATTTCACTAGGGCAGCTTTGAGGACTTCCTTTCTTGCTTCTTGTGTTTCTGCATGCCAGAGTCAGACAGTGAGCTTGGCTGATACTGTGACGGTTATGGCGCAAAGGTGTTTTGTTGTTAAAGATATCATTTTTTGTCTAATTTTCATTAGTTCTGTTTTGTGACAGCTGAAGAGACATTCTAGAACGGCTGGGAAATACTGAAATAGTTTATACTGCCTAATAAACCTAAATGCATGTCTTTTAGTGGGACATTCCTCTAATAAATTATAGCCTTATTTAGTTGGAGATTTTTTGAGCTGTCTACATTGAATAATTTTTTATCACTGCTAGCATTCCATAGTTGCATGTATAACATTCAACAACAATAAACATTAGGAATCCATTAGGTATCTTCTATTTATCATTTATTGCCTATATAATTCTCCTTTAGTTAAGGGAATACTCCTTTTATCTGTTTCTTTGTGTGGCCTGTTAATTAAGTACCTTTGCAGCCATGATTGCAACATGAATGCACCTTATTTTTGAAGTGGGAGGACGTGAGACTACTTATTGATAGCCTTTATTTATTGTTAAAATTGTTTGTCCTTGGAGATTTGCTAATTTGATTTTATTTTTGGGTTTCTTTTCCGTAGGCTTCATGAACGTCTTCAAGAGTGCAATGGTGATGATGTACTGAAAGCAGAAGCTGGTGTTAAAGTTCAGAAATTTACTGATTGGGCTCTGAGATGTATTGGATTTCATTCTCAATGTCAAGGAAACAGGGACAGACTTGGCCACAGCTCTGCGCTTGAAATTCAACTCCAGTTATCTGCTTTCAAATCATTTCTTGATCTTGCAGGGAATCAGCTTACAGGAAAGGATTTTACAGAGGCATTTGACGCTGCCTGTTTCCCCTAACGCTCTTCTCAAGTTCATTTGATCCTGGCTGGGCATCTGGAATTTCAGCAACTGCAGTTCAAGGTTTGCTGGGAATGTTGGTGGAAGGAGGTGCAGATAATGTCAATCAGTGTTTTCTTGAAGCATCACGATTTGGAAGCACAGAACTTGTGCGAATCTTACTCCAGGTAACTTGATGAATACTTTCTATGTTCTGCTTTTGCTTTCCATTGTACCATTGTTTATTTGTAGTGTGCCAACTTGGAGCCACAGGCTTTGTACTAACTTTAGTGCCATCTTGCAAGTAATTTTATAAACAATAATCTGGTGCATATTGTCTGTCATTGTCATTGCTTTATGTATGTGATTTCTGAAAGTCATGGTCAAGGTAAATGAAGTAAATTTTTTATAGCTTATTTCTTGGGGATCTCAGGGGTCAAATCCTCACATTATGTTGAACAGATCTGGGTTGCGTCAGACGCTGTGATGTTGCATTTAATACCTGTACAGTATAGTATCCAATTGTTCTAGCGTAGGAGTCTTCCTTATACCATTACTTAACTTTTTAAGAGCAAAACTACGAAGAACTTCAGTGATTTACTCACTATTGTTTTTTTCTTTTTATTTAATACCTATTGACAATTTCTTTTCCAGATTGCTCAGAGGAACAGTTTAGATGTGGATGTTGATCTTGCATTAGGCTTTTCTTCACACTACTGCAAGATAAGTACAATGGAGTGCTTGGTAGAAGAAGGTCACGCCATGGCCTTTCTAGGACCACTTATGAGAGCTGCAGAAAGGGGTTGTATGCAAGTCGTTCAGTGGTTTGTCCAGAAAGGATGTCGGGAAATGGAGCTTTGTCTTGCCCTGACTGCTGCCACATCCAGTAGTCAAGTGGAAGTGGCAGACTACCTTCTCACCCATGTGCCCCAGCATGTTCTTGCCGCACTTAGTGTTGAGATACTGAAAGCAGCTGGGGAGCGTAGTGGGGTTCTCTTGCGGGCGTCCATTTTCTCCTGCGATCTGACTTTCTTCGCAACCCTGCTGCAACTTATGCTGTGGCTGATAGCATTGCAACAACGGATGATGAAGGTGTTACACATGAACTTAAAGCATTCCTTCTTGAGCACTGGTCTGAGACAGCATTTCTGGATGGTCTGAAGGATGGGGAAGAGCATTATATTAATGTTATGAGGGTTTTGCAGCGGGGGCATCTCCTCTTTGCCTCCAAGATCTTCCAATGCCGCTTGTGAAGGCTATCACATACTTGCCATTGTATAGAGAGTGCGTGCAGGCTGGTGGGAGATTGTTATCGCAACGTCTTAGAGGCCAACTTCTGGCGGCAGCGAGAAGGCTTGTTAGTAGCCCTATTGATGAAGCAGGAACGGGGAAAGAACTGCTGACGGTTTTGGAACACCATCTTCCTCCCTTCTTTGTGAATCCTCCATGTGCGGTCACTGGCTAAGGACATGGGTGAGATCCATGATTCCCCTTATGAAACCTACTACCGCTCATCCGAGATATTCAAGAAGTAAAGGTAGTTTGATTACAAAATGGATGATGAACTTTATCTTAGTATGATGAGTTTCATACTGACCTTTTCAGTGAGGAATACACTTTCTGTTCCAATGATATAAATATGCACCTTGGTTTGGAGGGAAAGTTTCTGAAGGGCAACAATGGTTAAGGCTATGGCCATATAGAACGTAAAAGAAAACAGCCATGGGACTGGAAAATGTGTTTTTCAAAAGCCGTGGTGTGAATAATAATATCTGTAAAAATGATATCAAAGGAAACACAAGCGATGCGATTCCTAAACTTTCCTCTTTTTGGTATCCTTGATTTCTGCTACTTATCCATTAACCATTATTATAATTTCGAGATCTATAATAGTAAATATAATCTTAATGACAATAAACGCAGGGATCAAATAAGCAAACTGGCTTGTTTCTATAGACGAAAATTGCGACAGAGATATGTTATACATGTTTTTGCCATGTTGCAATCTTCATTTTTTCTTATAATAAGGTGAGTAACATAATTTGATTGTATTTTTCTTTCTGCATCAACAGTCATTCATTATTTTGTTTAAGTGTTGGGTACTTGATTTGTTTTTTTCCCTAATAAGATGAGATTTGAGCAAAACTAGGATATCCAAATTGATGGTCTTCTTCGAACTATTCAAGTGAGGATGGATAGGACAGCTTTTTTTTGGTGTGTTCAGCTCAGACTATGAATATTTATCGAAAGGTTCAAAACCTCAGTGAATATTCTTATGGTTTTAACTAAAGGTTCAGTTTGTGATGGATGATAGTTTCTTTTGAGTAATATATGAACTCTGGTTGGGCAATTGTTTAATATAATGCGCCTAATTCAATTGTATTTACAGCTTAGGGAGTTAATTGTAAGAAATCCGCACAAGC
>JAURVB010005522.1:0-10345 GCA_033002965.1 Piper betle
TATATATATATATATATATATATATATATATATATATATATATATATCAAACAACTTCATTCACACAAAACCTAATCTGCTGTAAACTCATTTTGAAACTTGGGTTTTACCGTCCGTGCAGTCTATTCACATCACATCATCATGTTTTAGCATTTAATCACATCATATCACTATGTCTTAGTATTTAATCACATCATTCTTAATATAATAACATCATAAATAAGATATTAACCACTCTATTGACTGACGTGTGTGTGCAAGCGACATCATTGCTCCTCCGTTCAGGCTGACACATCCAACTCCTGGTTATCACCTACATATAGTATAAAAACACGTAAGTAAGAAGTGTTGTTGGTTCAAAATATAACTATAACAAACTGGCTATGAGAGCAAACTCTCATATGAAAGAAAACACTCGTATACTTCTCGTGAACTCTCTGAAGGGCACCTACTGAGGAGCTACTGGGCTACAGACCCAGTAGCATCCCAAACTGTTTGCTTTGTTGATGCTTCTTTCGGCATTTTTCTCATTTCATTTTTCTTTGGTCCATCAGGACTACATGTATATCCTAAGCCCTCTCCTTACCTCCATAATTCTCCTGGCCTTGAGCACGAAGGCCGAGTACTCTCAGGTAGTCGCCTTTAGTACCCTTTGAACCACAAGTCCGAACATATGCTGTACTAAACAGTACCCGTAAACCTCCACGTTCTCTGGGTGTGAGGAACTTAAACGCAGAGTTGTCAGGATCCCTCAGGAATGGAACAGTCCGCTCACTAATCCAGAGCCCGCTTTGACTGTCACGGCATCCACTCATGGTACATGCAAGTCGGTTTTTCCATATCTTGTCTCACTGAAAACTTGATAAGATTATATTTATATATAATATAAGGCCTGGGAAGGGATTCATATAATAGGCCCGAAGGCAATGTGAGCTGGATCTGAGTTTTCAAAAACAAACTCGAGGGATCTCATCTTCGAGGGTTATTAATCCAGAAATAATGTGGGACTAAATGGCCAGTGTGGAGTGGGATACAATAAATCCACCACTCGATACGTCTGCTTACCTATAAAAACAAAGCACGATGGAGAATAGAGATAAAATAAGAAGCGAATCCTAACGAACCTGGTAGAAGCTCCAAGCGTGTCCTTGCGCCTAGGCGGCGAGTTCCTACTCCGTACCTACACATCAAATCTAGAAGCTAACACAATCATCATCCATCAACAGTCAAATAATCATAAATATGAAAATAATTCTAACTCATCCTATTTATACTAATTTTGTTGTGTTTTTCTAAGTTACATTGTAGTCGATTAGCATGCTCAAATTTAATTTACCTCATTAGATCACTTAACATTCATTCACTATTAATCACATCATGCAACTTATCACTTCATCCATAATTAAGCATTAATTACAACAATTAATCAATCCTAACATGTTGTACTAACAATCATCAATTTTAAATAATTAAATCACAGGTAATTATACTCCTTCGTTGTCAACAATTGGCGACGGCTTTAGGGTTTTGTCACGCGTCTCAGAGCTCAGGCCGGTCGCTTCGTCGGCGTCCAAAGTTCTATTAGGGTTTTGACTGGATGAGCTCTGCGGAAGATCCAACAAATGCTAGCGAATCTGATTTTCCGGCGGGTTCCAACAGTTTTCTTGCGATTTCACTGGTTTTTTGGCAGCTTTGCGGCTAGTTCCAACAGTTTTTCTGCGGTTTCAGTGGTTTTCTAGTAGATTTCTGACGATTTTTTGGCACCAATCGCCGGCGGCGTCTACTGGTGGAATAGTGGGGGTATTGGGTATCATTGGAACCAGCTGGGCAAGCCCGACATGTCTACAATGTTGACACGGTCGATGGAGGTGGCAGCTTGCCGGAAAATGGTTAAACAAAGGCAGTCGGTGGTGGGTGACTAGATCTGATCGGCTTGGGCGGCGATGGGCTCCTCTTCGGTCGAGAAAGGTCGTGAGAGGGTTGGCAATGCCAAAGAGGGATTGGACAGCGACGGTCGCCAGCGGCGGAATTGATGACGCGAGCGCATCACTAGGCACTGGCGATTTCGGCGTCACACAGGTTGGGTGATAGCCGAGGCGCTTGGGGCATCACTACAATGCCACGACGAGGCCTGGCAGCGACGATCGACATTGGTGGCGACGACAAGAAAAATAAGACTTGACTTTGAAAGAAAAAAGGTCGGGAGGGGGGGGTATTAAGTGGCAATATCATAAATAAGACTTGATTTTACTCCGTTCTCGAGTAAAGAATAATAATTAGTTCGTAATAATTCCCAAAAGAAAAAAGAAAAAAATCCCATAAAATACATCACACACTATAACACCATAATGATATGTTGTTAGCCCACCTAAACTGCCCCATAATGCGTCCTGACACGGTAAACGACCTAAAACTAATTATACGATCCACTATATTTATAAAAATAAAAAATTAAACTGGCATACTCTCATATATTCTGATAACTCATTCTTTTCTGCTGTATTGTATGACGTTATCATCATATACTTGGGTACACATGACCCTCGTAGCTCATACACGCGACCGACATCAGACTCAATACACGTGTTCTGAAACTAACTCGACTCGAAAATAACAGTCGAATTGACTAGTTTTGAATATAAAACCTTAACTCAAATCGCGGGTTTTACAGAGTCTTTAAAAATATTCATGAAAAGCTTGAACAAAGCTCCTCAATAATTGTAATTGTTAAATATGATTTTGTTAATGTTGTTACTTTAGACAAATAAAAAAATTAGGGATAAATGTTTCTTAAGATTTTGTATAAAATATCATATTACAATTAAATTTTATTTTATATAAAATATCAAACTTCAAGTTGAGCCGAGTTAAGTTGGCTTAAACCCAATTTACTCGACACACACCTTCTGCTGACCACAAATAAATAAATTTGAAGAGAACAAATATAATATAAATAATAAATAAAATTTAGTCAATTATTCAAACGGAGCAGGTTCTTCGAGTCTCTAACATATATGATCTATTTGTTATCCCTCTACGCTGTAAAAATATAAGTTTAAGGAACAAAAGTCCATTCACACCGAAATTATTAATAAAATACCTATTATCTAAATATCATTTATATACATATAAATTCAGATCACAATTTTTCTAAACCCTAAAAGACTTTTACCTACTTAAATAAGCCGAATTTTATATACTAGGAAGCTTACTTCCTAAAACATGGGTGGAGGATTTTCAGGAGGACAAAATGAACTCTTATTTTTTTATTTTCATTTTAAATCAGTGCAAATATAAAAGACGAAAAATAATAAAAAATATACATTTTTTAATACAAAGAGAAAAAAATATTTATTTTTTGTTTATAACATTTGTGTGTTTTTATTATAAGTAGATAAACCTTAAAAAACTTTGACCCGCCCAAATCAGTGGAATCTTATCGAGCAACCAACAAGCTTACTTCCAAGAACATGGGTGCGGGATTCTGACGTGGACAAAATGGACAGGTTGTTTTTTTATTTTTATTTTTATTTTAATTTAAGATTCTGACGTGGGCAAAATGGACGTCTTATTTTTATTTTTATTTTTATTTTAAATTAGTGCAAATGTAAATAAAAAATAAAAAAATACGTATTTTAATACAATGAAAAAAATAAATATATTTTTTTCTTAGTTTATAACGTTTGTGTGTTCTTATAACGAGTAGAGCAGCAGAGGTGAGGTCTCACCCTCCTCAAGAAGAGAAGGAAGAAGATTGGAGAGATGGAAGTTGGGTTCCTGGGATTGGGCATCATGGGGAAGGCCATGTCCATGAATCTCCTCCGTCATGGCTTCAAGGTCACTGTCTGGAACCGTACTTTGTCCAAGGTACTCCCTCTGTCCTTCTCTGCCCTTTGCTGCCACCTCTATATCGCTTTTTTTTTTTTTTCTAGATTGATGTTTGGATGCTTCTCTGCATATGGGTCTGCAAAAAGATTGTATTTTGATGTTGTTCTTTATGCATTTGTGGATGCCTCTCTGCTTATGGTTGTGGAAAAAGATTGGATTTTGATGTTGTTGGCACTAGGAAAGATTATGTGATGTCCGTGTCATGCACCAAAGGAAGTGCTTTTCGGTGAAATGATTGCGGTTTTGTTAACTGGATTGGAAGATTGAGTATTGGTGGAATGCCTCTTGATATTGATTAGGAGGATGCAGTGTGGCGGGTGAAACGGGATTGGGCAGCGTGAGGTTTTGTGTCTGTTTACAGTTTCTTATCTACATCATATTGAATTATTGCGATCCTTTTAGCAATTACTAGTTAGGAATATGGTATGCGGCTTCAGGCTTTTAAGCCTACTAGAATCAGATGCAATCGTTCTCATCACTACCTTCAACACCGGGAATGTAGTGGAGGGCAATATCTGTAGTGTTGGAACATTGGTTGCTTACTTTGTATGAGGAAGACTTGAACATTTTTTCGACATTTGAATTTATTTTCGAGATTGATGAAACTGAGAGAGAGATTCTACATTTTGACTTTGGTCTTAGTGTGACGAGCTTGTGGAGTATGGTGCTTCCATTGGAGAAACTCCTGCAGCTGTGATTAAAAAATGCAAAAACACAATCGCAATGTTGTCCGATCCTGCTGCTGCTCTCTCGGTAAGGAGAACATTTTTAGGTTTTGGCATGCGAAATGGGGATCTTAATTCCTATGTTGATTAAAAACATACTTCCTGTGCTTACCAGGTAGTGTTTGACAAAGATGGTGTCTTGGCGGAAATGTGTGCTGGCAAAGGATATATCGACATGTCAACAGTTGATGCAGATACGTCGTCACAGATTGGTGAGGTCAGAAATTGTTACTTTTGAATTTTTTTAATATCTATACATATTAGGGAAAGAACTATATTTAACAAAAAGGTTCAAATCATCTTCTATTTCTACACTGAAGTCATTCATGTCTTGAGGCTAAGTGCTTAGCTAATTAACTTTTTTGAATAAAACTTAAAATGCTTCACAATCTTTTTTCGTCAGCCCATTATCCACAATGATTGATTCCTCCTTCTCCTTCTCTATGAAATCCCAACTTATTTTACCTATAAAAAATTTGTTTAAGAACTTCTATTTTGCACAGGCCATAACGCAAAAGGGAGGTTATTTTCTGGAAGCTCCAGTCTCAGGCAGCAAAAAGCCGGCTGAAGATGGCCAGCTGGTCATTCTTTCTGCTGGAGAAAAGGTGGACCCTTTCAAACCTAGTCAATTTTTTGTCCACACTGCGATATTAAGAGGAGTAATCTTTCACTTAGAGTGCAAGATGACTTCAAATTTTGGATATCATGGTGTACGCTTTTTATCCTTTACCTAATTTTGGATAAGCGTAAAATAGGTGATGGAAGAAATAAAACAATGATGAGCCATGGCATTCACTTCATTTGTAGGATGATAGCAAATCTGGAGAAGGCTGACAAATGTGGGCCTGAATGAGATAAATATAAGTGAAGAATTTAGAAGAGAAAAGTAAAATAATAGGCAAAGTTGAGTAATACCTTATATACAAGAGATAACAGAACTGGGAAATCCAATTCTTGTTTTTCATTTTTCATTCATTATATAGGTATTTATCATACAAGCATCTACTTTTTGATTTCCGAGCACAATTTTAAAAATCACAAACCAAAATGAATTGACCCTGAAATGCCTTTTGATTCTTTTTTTTTTTGGAATTACTTTAACAATATAATTTCTCACTTTGATAGTTTGTGCTCGCTGACATAAAGGCGTGCTTCCTCTATCGAAATGCAGGCCCTATATGATAACATACTCCCTGCATTTGATGTGCTCGGCAAGAAGTCTTTCTATTTAGGCCAAGTAGGGAATGGTGCTAAAATGAAGCTTGTTGTGAACATGATAATGGGCAGGTAGTGTTCAACTTTACAAT
Organism: Piper betle; assembly: GCA_033002965.1. Classification (NCBI taxonomy): domain Eukaryota; kingdom Viridiplantae; phylum Streptophyta; class Magnoliopsida; order Piperales; family Piperaceae; genus Piper; species Piper betle. The sequence goes on from JAURVB010005522.1 coordinate 5,921, forward strand.
TATGTCCTTTTAGAACAATTGATATCAATGTAACCAATGGTTGAATTCTTTTTTTATTTCTTAAAATTTTTTTTCATTGTCTTATTTCTGGATCTTATCTAATAGATCAAAATTCCGTGAAGCTGCATTTTGTATGCTAGAACTTGCTAAATGCTAAATTCATTTTCATGAACTGATTCTCCCTATCTGTCTCTCTTGCACACAAGCTATAAACTGACATGCATGATCCTTTTTAAGTTGTAACATTTTCTTACCTTGCACAAAGGACTTCGACTTCATGCCCTTCAAAAAGACTTCACTACATAACTTATTTCCTATCTTTTCTTGGATGCTTTCACCCAGCTTCCAGATTTTAAATGAAATATTTTCTTTTTTACCAGTATGATGAATGCTTTTTCCGAGGGACTTGTTTTGGCCGCTGAGAGTGGACTTAGCCAGCAAACCCTTTTGGAAGTATTGGTGGGTTTTGCCTTTCAAAAGACAATTTTCTTGGATGTTATGACTTTGATGCTTGTTTAAATGTGCCACTTGCTTTTTATTTTCATGCTTCTATCATGCAGGATCTAGCTGCTATTGCTAATATGATGTTCAAAATGAAAGGGCCTTCCATGATAGCAAACAGTTACCCTCCTGCTTTCCCTTTGAAACATCAACAGAAGGATATGAGATTGGCACTTGCGCTTGGTGATGAGAATTCTGTGTCTATGCCTGTTGCTGCCGCGGCCAATGAGGTGATTTGCTTCTACCTTCTGGTATAGAGATTCAAGTACTACACAGACTCGCAACATGTTAGACTTACATCTGCATTACTACTTGCAGGCATTCAAAAAAGCAAGAAGCTTGGGATTAGGCGACAAAGATTTTTCTGCTGTGTACGAGGTAGTTAAAAGCTCAGAGTTGGAGATGTCGGACAAGGCTTGACTTGCCCTTTATTAGATGATTTCAACAGCCTCTGTAAAGCGGGTTTGAATTTCATTATATAGTACTTGGCAGTGGAATGTCCTCTATTTCTTTTTTGAAGTATCAGAAGATGTTCACCCGTTTCAATTTATCTTTGCGCCTTTTTAATCTTGAATGTAATTAGCTTCAAGTGCTGTCAACCAGCTTTCAGTAACACTAGTAGCTGAAGTTTTTATGAAACATGAACAGTGTGGTAAATGCAAACAGAAAATACAGTGCATCTTGAATAGGGGACAGGACTGGCAGGTTCAACCTGGTATATTGGGTATTGGGTCCAAATCCGATCAGGTATAGTACTGATGCGCGTCGATGTCAGGTTTCGTCTCCCGAGGTATGTTACTATGCTTGGAATTAATGAATCTTGCTGTTCGAAATATTTTTAAAAATATTTTGTAAGAGCCACACTTGGAAAACCTGGCTCGGTGCAAATTGAGTCAAAATACCGACGGATTGTTTGGGTAAAAATTCGGATTAAGAATTGGCCGATTCTCACCCCAAGTTGACGATGGTAAGAATCAGCCGATTCAGGCGGGGCAGGGGACGGGATAGCAGAGATTTAATGGCAGGGTTGGGTGGGGAGAGATGGGGGCGGGATGGGGTGAGCCTCGGTGGGAGACATGGGTGAGATAAGGTGAGGCTTGGTGGGCGGCGGGCCACAGGGGGCGGGGGAGAGGATTGGAAAATGTAACGAAGAATGAGAGGGTAATTTAAATAATAAAAATTGAATTGTTTTTTATTTGCATCAATAATAATAAAATAAATCTTTAAAATATAAAGAAAAATGACTGAATCAAGTGAATCGATTGGTATTTGATTTTTGATAAATCAGTCCGATTTACATAACTCCCTTAATATCTGATTCAATGTCCGATTACAATTTTTACAATTATGGTAAGAGCACAAGAGTCTTGCTCGAAGTCATTGAAGTTGACCCCGCAATGTAGGCTATGGAATTGCCATAGTAATTGCTGCCGCAAACCTGCTGTAACTGTTATATTAGCAGTCCAATTTTCTAGGATTAGCGGAATATAAAGGGTATAATTATAAAATTATACGTTAAAACAATTAGTTGCGGAGACATAGACCAATCAGGTGACTCCTGTAGCGGCGTCAAATTCATAACCTCATATATGAAACCATGGAGACTTAGAAAGCTATTATCAACATCACACGAAGATTATAGGATGCTTGGAAAAAACAAGATCCATATGAAGATTGTAAACAATCTTCAACGTTGAATATTAATCATAGACAAACCCACATAGAACACGGTTGATGATCTTCTTAATTGTAACGTCCTAATTTATAAAGCTATTTGGACATTTTCAATGGTAACGATGTTGATAACAACTAAAAAATATATAGATAGCTAGCCAGACAACAAGCTGGTTCTGGACTATTGTAATGACAGCCTTTGAAAACTACCATACATGGTCCATTTTTTTGGAGCTAGTTGGACTTTTACCAAGGGAAGAAATAAAACACAATAGTTGAATTATTAAGATCATGATGTATGAAGTATGAAAAGGATCATGTAAAAGCTCATGCATTCGTACATGTGTTGAAAGGAGAAGTCTTCCCTCTTTTTTCTATGCTTTTATAACATCTTTGCACAGTTTCAAACCGTCTTCATCTCAATTGTGATTGGTGTTGCCATCGAAAGGAAGAATAGTTCATGTAGACTTGTTGTATTATATTTCCACACAAGAGGAGATATGATCACACCAAAGACTAATCAACGATAAAGAATAACTAAAATGGTCTCTTAGATTCCTTAGAAAAACCAATTCATTCTGTCCTTGTCTCTTGGATGAATTGAACTAAAAGTGAATTGGATTGAAAGGCATGCGACATTGGAATCTATGGCTAATAGTAAAATGGACACTATTCTTCCTGTAACAGTGTTTTGATTAGTGAGCGTACGTAAACTATTCTTCTTGGCTGCTTGGGAGCATAAGGAGATCAGTTCTGCAATATGAAAGCTTAGCTATAGCTAGCTCATGTATCTGCTTATATGTACATAATCTTATAAGATTTTTAATTTGTCGGATAAGTTTGTTAGATTTTATATTGCAAACAATCAATCAGAAATCAAAACCCATGTTGCCTATACTTTGATTCATTGAGTATAAACTATAAAACTCGTATTTTTAAACTAGCTAGTTTAATGCATCATCTACACCAACCAAGATGAATATTATAACACCCAATAATTAAGTTTCTTACACCTAGCTCGATGAAACAAGAGCCAAAGAAGTAGCGGAACAAACGCAAAAAAGAAGAAGAGATCAATATATTTTTGCTATTGCTTAGCCAACATGAACTGTTAAAGAATCAGACGAAGAAAGCGTACATATTTATTCATCTAATCTACCTTCTTTTTTAAAGCAAAGAAAATTTCTAGCATCAACTTAATTAGAATTTTCTACCAATAAGCTATCTACAAGAATAACAGTAAAAATTAATAACTAACAACAAAATTAATTATAGTGTTTTCATCAATAAATTATCTCAAAAAATAACAGTAAATATTCTAATCAACAAAAAGTTAAGATTGAAACGAATAGTCAATCCATCAAGTCACAAATTAGTTTTTTATATATACAAAACCATTATATTTTTTAATATCATTTTTTTCTCTTTTTGAAATATTTTTTAATGAATTAATTATCTAAGCATTGCGCGGGTATCTTGGCTAGCATATATTAACAAATGCCTCGTTGTTTTGTGTTAGAAAACGTCTCTTACTTAGTTTCCGATTTGTCAATTTCATAATTAGCTTTTCTATGCTTGACTAGCTAGCCACGTTGACGCCTTGTATCTTCTTAAGCTCTCCAATGTCAAACTTGACAGTTTCTTTTTCTAAAATAACGAAAAAACCATCAAGTTTTGATTCTTGCATGAATACTCACCTTCCTATTTATGAATAGTCACCTTTCTAGAAAAAAAAATTTTAGTCAAATATTTAACGATATGAAGACTTTCTAGACCATGATTTTGACGTGATATGTGTGGGATTGATTAAATCCTTCAATCAAGCTCAACTAATTAATTGAAAACTGGACTCCTATGTTTATATTCTTCATTTTTTCTTTTCTTTTATATTTTCATATGTGACAATGCAAGTATGTGTAGACTAGCGAGAATTGGTTTAAACAATGCTTTTGTCTAATGTGCTCTCAAGGTTGACACCCCATGATAATCAACCCTTTGGCGTCGGGTTTTTTTCCGATTTTATCGTGTTTGAGCCTTTATTGTGTTAGACGTAGCCCTATATTATCTTTATTTGGCCTAAGAATACTTATTTAATAAGAGATTTATACTTTTATTATCTATTATTAGACTAATTTTAAAATAAATTCTATCCAAATCATGAAAATTTTGAGTATAATTCTATCTGAATTAACAGTTTTAAAAAATGATAAATTCTATTGAACTATTAAATATTTACCCAAGTTAAAAAAT
>JAURVB010005523.1:0-56835 GCA_033002965.1 Piper betle
GATAGCTACCGCACAAAAAGGCTACGGCCGGGGTATGCGAGGCACTGGCACTGGAGACAGTAGTGATAGCCTCCCCACAAAAAAGGCTACGGCCGGGTGTGCGGATCACAGCGGATACCTCGTCTGCATTGTTTTGGAGTATAGCGGAATCGCTCCACTGCATATTAAAATAAACATAAGGAAATAGTGGGAATTGCCTCCGCACGTGTGCAGATACGAGATTAGGTGATTGACATCCAGAGTATGGAGCAAAATAAATATGAGGACTCCTTTTTTTATTTAATTGAGAAATAAGTGTGGCTGCTGGGAAACGGTCCAAGACTGTGGGATCTTTATATATGTTATTATTTGTAAAAAATGTTTGACATAATTAATTTACTTTTGAGTAACACCTAGCCAGTTAGGCCCACAATATCGTGAAAAATGGCGGGTCGTTACAGGTGGTATCGGAGCACGGTTTCCCAAAAGCTCACATCTTATGACTCAAGTACCTTGTTGAAGAGTCTAATATTTTATTTTTCTCCAATAGGGTATGTCATTAGGGAATTAGTGGACTCCCTAATAAACCTAAGTAATCATTGAAAAAAAATTAATGAACCATAACAGAATAAATTTTAGATGGCAGGCACCCGAAGGAAGTCGAGCCAAGCTGTGCAGTCGGACACAAACCTTGAGAGTGTGTTAGGCCAAATTTTGACGGCCATACAGGGACTAGCGCAGGCTTCAGAAAATACCAGTTATGTGGTTCAGAACATGGTGCAGAGGTTACCGGGATTGGTAATGGGGAATGGAGCTCCAAATTCGGCTGCGGGTCCTAGTAACGTCCCAAATGGGGATCAGGGGAGCGCCCAAGAGCGGGTAGGAATAGCTGACCCGGGCGAGCGAGGAGAACTTCCAAACCCGGTGCCACCAGTAGTCCGACAAGTGGTACTGCCAGATGGGGATGACAGTGATCGATACACTGTAGAGAAATTCCGGAAGAACGGAGCTGAGGTATTCATTGGAGGGACTGATCCAATGAAGGCGGAGAGCTGGTTGGACATTACAGAAAAAGCATTTAGAGCTCTCTCTGTGTCTCATCGCCATCAAGTGAGGTTGGCGACATGCATGCTTCAGGAGGAAGCATCCTCTTGGTGGAAATCCATGGAGAAGACTGTGTTCCATCAACGGGAGATTTTGTCCATTCCTTGGGCGGAATTTGTAACAGCTTTCAATAGACAATATTTTCCTGAGTCTATTGTCCAGAAGTGTAGAACCAGAATACATATATATATATATATATATATATATATATATATATATATATATATATATATATATATATATTCGACGCGGTGGATCGAACGTTGGTATCCATGAATTTGTTTAAATTATTTACCTGCTACCCGGTTAATTATTAATTACCCGGTCAAGTGGAAAGTATTAGTTAACCGGTTAAGTATTTTTACCCGGTTAAGTAAACCATACCATTTAACCGTTTAAACTAGTAAAGTGAACCATACCATTTAAGAGGTTGAGTGAAAAGGTTAAGTGAACCGTGTTAATTACCCAATTACGCGGTTAAAGGAATTATGGTGAAAGGGTGCTTCCACAAACCCTAGCCGTCATTTATTCTTTATAAAAGGAGAAGGGGTCGTTGAACCTAGGAAATACCAATGGATGATGGGGTGTGAGAATTTAATGAAGGGGTCGTTGAACTTAGGAAATACCAATGGATGATGGGGTGTGAGAATTTAATGAAGGGGTCGTTGAACCTAGGAAATACCAATGGATGATGGGGTATGAGAATTTAATGGAGGGAATGGTTGAAGTGTATATATATGTAGGAGGAGGGAGTATTTCATCCCTCATCTCCGTCCCAGGCGACCTCCCCATTACTGTATTAGGGTTCACGGGTCATAGTCAGACGTAATCACAAATCAGGTACGTATAATAGATAGAACATCATACTTTCCTTGTTGGTAGCCTAGGTCGGCCTGAGCCCAGATTCGACTACCATGCACCGAGTGCAACCGGGGTCAATGAATTGACTCAGTCCGACACTGGGTCGTGTTATGTACGTGAATTTTGTAATCCATCGACATTGTTTTGGAGTAGTGATAGCCACCCCATAAAACGGCTACGGCCGGGGTGAGTGAGGCACAACGATTCCTCCATCGCACTGGAGTGCAGTGATAGCCGCCCCATAAAAAGGCTACGGCCGGGGTGTGTGAGGCACTGGCACTGGAGATGAACCGGGTAAACTACAAGCGGGTAAAACCTAATCCAAAGCTAGGTTTTACACTTTTCCTACCCTCGATAAATTTTGGAATGGGTCATGGTGGTTTCCACAACATGGGGAAGAGATAAGAAGAAAAGAGAACAAGAAGAGTGTTGGTGAAGATCTTAAGCTATGAAATACGGACCTAGTTGGGGAAGATAAGAGTTTGAAAATTCTATATAAATACAAAGTTATGATGGCAAAAAGGGGGCTCGTACGTTGAAAGGAAAAAAAAAGATAAGAAGAGCAGAAGAAAGAAATAGAAGAAGGAAAGGGAGGAGCCCCTCGTCGGAGATCCATCTTTGGCGACTCTCTAGCCCATTGGTGCAGAGCTTGGAGTGCCCCCAACATCATCTCGTAAGAGTGCCTCGTCGTGGCCGGAGAAGCAGTTACAAAGGGTTGTTCCTCACTATTTTGCAAATTATTTCTATTGAAGTTTGGGCCCTCCCTCCTACCAACCAAGGTTGCCTCCGGCCACGCTACCACTTCCATTAGACTCTCCTCAACACCGCCAACAAATCCAAGTCGAGAACCATCGCCAGAGAAGACCACCTTCCCTGGAAAAGCTTTGAGAAGTGGCTCACCGGAGCAGCATAGCAGTAGAAAATGGCATCAAGCAGCCACCTTGTCGACGTGCATACAACTAACCCAGGTTGTTGCTTGGGAGACTGACACTCCCACCGAACTCCCCTCAATATAGAGAACAAATCCCTACCAAGATCCACGAAAGAGGAAGCCATTGTCATCAAAAAAGTCACCCTAAAGAGGTCCACCAAAGTAGTGTGAGAGCAGCAAGAGGCCAATTTCTTGGACTCTGTCCGACTGATCATTGCCGCCAAAGGATACGCAGCCGCCTCCAATCGGTCGCCCTTGTCTCTAGGTACAAAACCAAATTGAGTACAGTCGTAGTAAGCCGCCACCTTCGCCAAAAAATGATGACAGAACTCGGCTGAAAACTAGTTCTGTCAAAACTTTCCACCGTCACTGTCGCTCGCCGGCACCACCATAGAGCTTAGGACCACCTCCAAGCATCTTACAAGTCAGAGATCTACTGATTTGGGTGATTGTCACCAGCCTCAGCTACCGGAACTGCCGTCGCCGAAGCAACCAAATCCGGTGTTGCACCGCCGCCACTGTTGAGTTCATCAGACATGTTTAATGAATCGAGTTCACTTGCTCTGCTCGGACCCGTGACCGTTTTCCGTTCCTGTGATTCGTGACCATGACCAGATTGTCCTAATCCTGTTTGTAGCCCGTTTGCTACTCGTCCTCACTTCTGGCACACAGCACGCCATCGATCACCTGGCGCACCCAACCTTGGCCTAGCACATGCGTAAGCCAACCAGTCAGGTCTAGTATTTTCCTAATTTGAACCAACCCGATGTGGTCTGGTTTAGTCCATTAATACTTTGAAAATAATTTGAAGCCTTCTAGACCTCAGATCGAAGCAAAACTTGCTACTTCATTATTTTTGGACGCTCTAGACGCAATGGTAAGGTTATTTCACAGATTTGAAGACAAGAAGGGGATAAACAAGGCATTGGAGTCAAAGTTACAAAAGCAAATTAGATCAAACGCAGCAAAAATTACTCTTTTGTATAAGTGTAAAATTAAAAGAAAAAATAGTAGATTATGAGTATCAATCTCATCTTGATCTGACTTAGAGATTCAATTAAACCCTAAGGAATCATGTAAAAATCTCTTGTGTCTTTCCTCGCTTGCAACATTTTATTTATTTTATTCGTACAATTTCTTTATGCCGCAATAACACATTTGGTCTCACTCATTCAACCCTAAGTGAAGACTGATTCGCAGGACGGGCAATCCCACGCCGAACAATATTAGTTATTCATGATTCGTGAAGGAAGATGGGCCACGTTGATCTAATCCAACCTTCAAAATAATCCACTAACCAAAAAATATCCAAGACCCGAAACGTGAATTGATGCTTATAAATAGGTGTGGCTAGGGCTAAGCATTTGATTGGTTTGGTCAAAACTAAACCAAATTACTTACCCTCGTTAACTAAAGTGAGGTAGCCTGTTTGACCCAAGAGAAACTAAATTATAATTGATAACTAAATCGACCAAACCAAAGTCTTAACTAAACTCAAAGCAAACGGGCTAAAATAATAAATGATGTCTTCTATCATTATGTGTTAACTCTTAAATATTTAATCTAATTATTTTTAAATTTTATCTATGAAATAAATAATTATTGACACCCACTCGGACGCTAATTAAAAGCTTATCGCGAAAAGTTATATAAAGAAAGTTCTAACGTGGGACATTATACACTAGAAACACGATAGAAAATATATAAACAAAGTATATTTACTAGGTTAAATCAAAATAATAATTTTATAATTTTTTTATTACGTATCATAATTATTAAATGTACATAAAATCATATGTTAAAATGAAGAAAAAAAAAGGGGAAGAAGTGGGTCTATATGGTTTAATTAGGTTCCACCGAAATTTGACCTGACCAACCGAATTAAATTTTGTTGGACCAAATTTTTAAAATGGGTTTGGTTCGATTGGTTTGGTCGTGTAACCCAACCCATGCTCAGCCCAGATGCGGGCGTCGTCTTCCCCGAGCCTCTGTCATTTCTTGGGTTTCCCATTTCTACCCCGCCGGCGTCACCATGCATCGCCGCAGCTCAGGAGGGGATCCCTCCTCCCCGACATACCGCTTATGCGTCCCATTTATTCCTGTTACTCCGAAAAGATTGAATCTTTTTCGGTTTTTCGTCATAGGATTTATTGATATATATATATATATATATAGATTTTTTTCTATTTTGTTTGATTGGGAGGACGGTGTGTGGGATTTTAGGGTATGGATTCTGGTGGGATGGTGAGCATCTGGTTAATTTCAGGTGATCGTGAGAGTAGTTATTGGGCACAAAATTAGGGGTTGCGAGTGAAAGGGAGTCTTTTATTTTGTTGTTGTTGTTGTTGCGTTTGGTGTGTGTGTGATGCTTAGATTGCTGCTATAACGGTAGAAAGGTGCAAACTTTCCCCTAGTTTTGTTATGAAGCGTGTGTGACTTGTATAATGGGATAAGCTTATAATTAAGTGAAGGAATAAGTAGGAAGGGATTGTTTTGGGATCCTGTATTGGGTTTGGAGTGGGTAAGATTGAAGTTTGATTGTAAACTTTACATTTGAGGAAACGTGTTTGTGTATTTTTTGGTTGATGTGTCTATGCTTTTAGTTTCTTTGATTCATTGAGATATGAATAACCAGTCTTGGTCGGTGCTTCTTTCATTTTTGGAAATATATGGGGGATAGGGTTTATTCTACATAGATGGTTGCATATTTGATTGAAAGAAAGTTGTTTCCTGGATTGATGGATTTGTCCTTTAACAGAAACGTTTACATATTTTTCGTTTCTGAAGAGGAATTTATATTTTTGGCGATGTTATGTGTATTTGTAACCAACTTTTGTGTCGATGCTTGCAATATGTAGATCCATTTGTCTGCGTAAGTTTAATGAATAAGATTAGCTTAATAGACATTTTTTAATGTTCTCTTATCAAATTTTTATGCTGTTTGGAGTCTGAATTAACAAATTGATCTCATTGATATATACTCGACGTCTCAGTTTTTGTAGATTGCATACTCAAATCTCAATGCTTCACAGTTGTGACCTTAAAACCCAAACAGCACTGCACAAATCCTCAAGAAAAAAAAAGAAAAAAGAAGATGTAACAGATAGAAGCTGTACGCGCTGCCTACTTGAAACTTTGGGCCAACGCAGGTTGTCGTTCTTGTCAGGAAAACAGATCTTGCGGTCACATAGTCGGAGAAAGGCTTAAGCACTGCCATTGACGCCAGAGAAGCCATGCCCATACCCCTTTCACCGTCCCTATTCCCTCCCTCACCCATTTCGCTGTCCCCGCGGTGATGGCAGCGGTGGTGGCGACGAAGACCTAGGGCAGCCAACAGTAACCTAGACGTCTAAGGCTAAAGGAGGTTGGATCTGGCTGTCCGTGACCTTGGGCAGCCAATGGCTAGATCTAACCACCCTCAACCTTGAGCAGCCAGGTCCATCCGGAGATCTCTTGTCTATTGTATATTCTGTAAATCCTTGAATTATAAAAAGGATTGACTGATTGACAATTATTATGTGTTTTTCTACATATAATGTGATAAAATTTTGATTTGTAATTGGTTTTAGAAATGCGAATATGTCTAGTGATGATAGAAATTTTAGTTTATGAGCAGGTTGTAGTGAACTGTTTATAAAGATTTGTTAGTTCATCATTGCGTTTTTTTTTTTGCTGAGAAGTCTTTTTAAAATCAATGTATAAACATTGAGAATTTTAAAGTATTGTGCAGGTGTATAACTACTTGTGCTGAACTTTTCCAGGTTTCACCTTTGGCTCTTCCTACCTCATTTATTGTTTGAGGGTTACCTGTGAACAAAAACATTAGTACCAAGGTCTGAACTGCATTGATCAGTTATTAGTATGGATAGCCATTATGAACTAGGCTTGCCTTAAAATGGAGAAAAGTTGCATATGGAGGTATGCAACCTGGGTATGATGACAACAACTGCACCAATGGATCTTTTCTTCAAGACATGGTCATGAATGCACATGTTGTGAAGAGAGATATTTTAAAAGTGGTCTGTGAGTCTGTCTCCATTTCTCGTTACCATTGTTGCCCTGGTTGTTTGTGTTTGGAGTCATACTTTGAACTTTGGCATTGATGAAATTTCTATCCCTCTACTCAATGTTGGTCTTTTTGTACTTGGCTTTTTAGTCCTCTTGGTTATTGCTAAGAACCTATCTCTTCACACTCTTTATAAGCACATTCGAAACACTTGCTTCTTTACATGTGGCTTATACATTTTGGCGCCTATATATCAGACGCTTACTAGATCTGTCAGCTGTGATTGTGTTTGAGCACTAATGGTCTGCCTTCGTATATTCCATCTTTTCTTGCATGATTACTCTGGTTCAACAGTTAAACCACCCGGTGCTCTCAACAATCCAACTTTAGCCTGTAATTTGTTTCTCAATGCTTCTATTGAGCTTCTGTACTCATCGCATCTCGTAGCTTCTGTACTTCTCGCATCTTGTCTCCCATCTCGGGAACTTGTGTTTTCGATTATGCTTTTCTCCCTACAGATCTTGCTATTCTCTCCATTGATCATGTACTGCGTTAAAAGGTACTCTTTTAAGCTGCACCTTGTTATTTCCTTCATTTTGATGGGTCTTGCCTTGTGTCTCATTTTCCCCCTTTAGTGGCTGTTGTTTAGCCTTTTGCTTAGTCAACTGTTTTTTGTCTATTTAAACCCTTTCTGGCTTATCAAGATGGAAGCATGCAAATTTGAGATCAATGGACCTTGGGTTGAGGCTAAGCTGTGGTTTGGTATAAAAGAGTGAGAGTTGTACAGCCCTGCTCTTGTGTATTGAAATCAGTGAAGACTCTGATTCTTGGCTTGACCTCCGGAAACGCTTCACTTCGTCATTTAAAAAAATCTTTACTTTGCCCGTGAAGAAATTGCAACCGGGCAACATGATCTTTCCTACTGCTGTGGAATCTCGGATAAAGCTGGCATGACTCAAATGCCTGGTGCCTAAGATATTTGGAAATATTGGTTTGGCTCACTTCAAGGTAGATGAGCTTTTATTATTGTTATTATATGTCAATAAACAGATCCTAGCTGTTGCTGTTTGTAAGCAAACCGAGTCTGAGACATCTCAATTGTTGTTTTAGGTTGACAAACGTTCCTAGAACAAGTTTTTATGTGTTTTTTCCAAATTGTGCTACTTCTATGATGTGCAAAGACTGATTTCTAGTACTAGGGGTCATAGTGCTTGTTCAGTCTTGTAATGCATGGTAAATTTCTTTGAAAATGTATGGCAAATACGAATCCATTTTCCAGTTCGAAGAGATTCATATACTAGTCTGCAAATTGCATTGCTCTGATTTTTTTGTTGCATTAGACAAATAAGATAAACTTACCCAGCATCATAATGTTTTCTGTTTGCGTAGGTAGCCAGCATCGTCCTTACAGCTGTTGTCGAGGACTTAGCAGACAGCTACACGTAACTGGCACGTCTCTTTTGTTGAAAGATGAAAACGCTTTTCATTGTAGTTTAACACGAATGTGCAGTGAGATTAATTTTAAGAAATCTTACATATAGATCATTCGAGTCGACATTGCAGGTGAAGAAATGCATTTATATTGTTATAGCTTCTCCTGCTTCTCCGTCTGTTGAGTTGCCCTGGCCTGTAGCTCCATCCGGAAGGGATGAGCATCGGTTCGGATTGGTTTGGACCCGAACACCAATCCAAATAGACCTAACCAAATTAACTGGACTCACGTTCCGCGGTTGGATTTCAAAACTGAAATAAAAGATTTTGGTTCGGTTCGGTAATTAAATAACCGAATTCGATGATTATTTATAAAAATAAATGTATCTATTTAATTAAAATTAAATCATTATTTTAATGAATTAATCATTTAATAAGTAATTTTAATATATAGCATATTACACAAATAGAAATTTTTCATAAAATTATTATAATTTCATGATAATTAATATAAGATATAGATTTTATAACATTTTTTAAAATTTCAAGTAAATTTTATCTTTCAGATTAAGTTTGAATTTCAATGTCAAGTAATTTCCAAATGAAATTTTTTTAAAAAAATATGACTGATTACTTGCATCCGAGCCTCATCGCTGGAGAAGTGGTCTTTTATCGAACAAAATAACGATCAAGTTATTGATAGATATTTGAGTGCCACGGCCATGGGTTAGGATGCTACATATAATTGCAGATATAAATATTATTACGAAGCAAAAATAAATCCAACCTATACATAGACCATCTATACATCACATATAAATATAAAAACTGTTTATATATTATATATAAAAGTTAAGACTTGGATTGGGAGGGAGGGGGCCGCTAGGATGCTTACCCGCACTACCACAAATTTTGACGTCTGACTCTCCCCGTTAGAGAGGTCATCAGGATAGCTCCGATATAAGTAGTGCAATATAAGTAGTTACCCTAGGCCACGGCCTTCTTGATCATGATTAACTCCGCTCGGGTAAGTATGTTCTCCGATTCCCTCCCATCTTATAGGCCAACTCCACCCCTCTCTTCCATGTGGGACTATATCTGCATAATTGCCTCGCCCATTTACTAACCATCCTGCCTCTTCTCTTGCGTACATCAGACGATTTGATACATGTAAATGCATATATCCAGTTGGTGATTCAGAATCTCATGGTTACCAACATTAGGAGATGATCATGATAATCGTATTGTTGACCTAGTTTTGCAGCATTCGTGAAGCCAATTGAACTTACCAGTATGTAAAGTCCGTCTAAATCAAGCCATTGGTTCTGCTTGAATTCGGACTGTACATTCTTTTCCCCCAACTCACAACTCATCAGTGTTCATATTGTAACTAAGATTGATCATTAGGACATCTTCCGGCTTTTTCAGTCTAATCAAATCATGCGTTTACTTGAATAAACAGCGCGGTATGAACAAGTCGGTATAATTATACCCAGAACGAAACCTGTGACATGTTCGGGGTGAACCCAATGCATTTTTTATGCTAAGGGGTACCATCATCCTTATAAGAGGAAGATGCATAGTTATGCATGCGAAATGATGAGAATTCAATTAAAACTTCTACCCTACTCATAATATGTTTGAAGCTACTGCAATCAAAATTACTCTGTTAATTCACTGCTTCAAAACAATATAAGGATCAGCCACAACATGAAAAGATGATGATAAGAATGCATTATTGGGTTAGTCTTAAGAGTATGTTTCCCTAAGCATTTGCAGTGCGCACTCGATGAGCCTCGAGGACCCAGTTTCCACTGTCAGTGATCATATTCACGTCGAAGCAAAGCAAGCTCTTTCTATGCTGCTTTTTCTGTATCCATGATTATCCATGTACACGTATTATTTTTTCTTCCAAGGCATGTAACAGCGTATGATTATCAACCATTGACAACTTTGGAACTATGAAGATAATTAGGCACCCAAATCAGGTAAAACTAGTTGTATTATAATACCAGATCACTGGAACATGTCAAGATATAATGTGAGATAACAGTGGTTTGCGTTCTCGATGCTTGCAGAGACAAATGGTCTGTTAAAAGGAAAAATGCCTGTGTATATATATGAAGAACAGATCAGACAAACCGCTTTGTCCTTCATATTATTTCTGAAGATTGCCATGCCCACGCTGATAAAGAGAACTCCAGAGTCCAGATATGTGTGAATTCAAAGCCACTGAATAAGAAATTCGTTTGCTCGAGTTTAGACATTAAAACTGGACATTTTCCTCCATCATAAATTAAATTAGAGATTTAATTTAAAGAGATGATATAAAGCTTGGTATATTTTGTCATCACTTGAAGCATGGCGTTGCTCTCTGCAATTGGGCAATGGCAGTGGTCTTGGTTCTTGAGCTAACTGCTGCTGTCTGCAATGTCGACTGGAATGATCTACATCAACTTTTTTTTTCAAATTCAACTTTTTACAGAAAATCCTATCTCTTAATTTGTGGCCCGGTGATGAAAAAAATTATGTATGTATTTAACATGCATTTAACAAATTTATTAAGTTTCATTAATCATAATCCCATCTTCTTCCCCGCTCCTACACTTCATGCTTCAAACGGCATTCTTCTTCTTCAGAGGTGACATTGTGACAATGCACGAAGCATTGAGCTGCACCATCTTTCTTCTATTCTTCTTCTTCTTCTTTGGCGCCACCATCGCCGGCGGCGGCACCGGCCACCGACGGCGACTCCACCAGCCATTCTTCGTACCACCGGAGCCGCCCGAGCTCCCGCGGCCTCCCCTCCACTCCAACCCAAAGTCCTCACCTTTCTTCCCTCTCGACTCCCCCTACCCCTCCGAGCCTACCCACCTTCCCCACCGACGTCTCCGACCACCTCCCACATCACCACCACCCTTCCCCTCACCTCCTCCTCCTCATCCCCGCCCTCCTCCTCCTCCTCCTCCTCGTCGCCGCCGCCGCCTCTACCGCTGTCTTCCTCCGCCGCCGCCGCCGACTCACCCTCCCGGACAACTCCAAGTCCGAAAGCCGCCGTCTTTTCCCTCCCGACGCCGCCGCCTCCGACGGCCGGACAGTCCCCGCCGGCACCTTCGGGAGCTCGCGGCGGGTGGACTCTGCGTCCTCGCCGTACCGGAAGCTCGGGTCACCCGAGCTCCGGCCGCTGCCGCCGCTGCCGCCGCGTCTGTTCCGGCGAGGGAGCCGCCGAGGTGACTGCGAGGGGGATGAGGAGGAGGAGGAGGAGGAAGAGTTCGACTCGCCAAGGGGGTTGTCGGCGGAGGAGAGCTCGGGGTTGGTCAGTTCTGCGTCTCGCCGCGGCTTCCCGTCGATGGAGGCGTCGTCGAGCTCGGCCTCTCGGTCCCCGGCGGTGCTCGGGACGTTCAAGTCGCCGACTTTGTCGTCGTTCTCGCGCTCCCGCGCCTCTGCGTCGCCGGCGTGGTGGAGCTCGGAGAGCTCAATCATGTCGCCCCCCATATCCTCCCCAACAATGCCGGCTCTCAACAGACCGCCGCTTGCGGTTGGATTCTGTGAGGGACAAGTCCGGCATGTTGCGCCAGCGGTGACAATGCCCAACGATGAAGATGCGGCGGAGGTAACCACGGCGAAGCCAAAGTTGAAGCCTTTGCACTGGGATAAGCTAAGGGCGGGCTCAGATCGGGCCACAGTGTGGGATCAGATGAAGTCAAGCTCTTTCCGGTACAACTCTTCCCATCTTCTTCATCACCTGTTCTTGTATCTCAATGCTTTGTTTAATAAATCATTTCATCATCTACAACTTATCATAGTTATAAGTTTGGCTAAAGAACAACTGATTGGATACAATCATACATAGCCATGCAGATTGAAGCTTTTCTTAATTGCAGATACGAAACCATGCAGAGACAAAGTTTGCATAATTTTGCACAAATGATATGTTGAAGCTTTTCTCAATTGCAGATTGAATGAGAAGATGATGGAGGCCTTGTTTGTGTGCAATGCAACACCTACTCCAAAGGGGGTGTTCAAGAAGCCGTCGATCCCATCTTCCAAGCAAGATACCAGAGTTTTGGATCCTCAGAAGTCACAGAGCATTGCCATCTTATTGAGGACTCTCAATGGGACTAAAGAAGAAGTCTGTGAAGCTCTATTGGAAGGTGAGGAATGTTTGGTAAATGGCACATCAGTCCTAATGGTGTGGAAAGTCTTATTCGTTAAAAAGCTAATTTTTGGATTAAAGAAGTTGTGGGCTTATAGGGCCCAATAGTGGTACGAGTTTGCCTCATGGTATGTTAGTCAGCCCGAATTGGAGTCTACTCGAATTTTATTTAACATGTGAATATAGTATATACGAGGGAGAGATAATTCGGATGGTATAATGTAGTTTGTTAGTTAGCCCGAATTAGAGTATCCTGAAACTTCACTATAACATGTGGACATAGCATGTACGAGGGGGAGATGATTCGGATAGTATGATATATGAAGGGGAAATAATTTGGATGATATAATATGTGAGGGGAGAATTATTCAGTTAATCTCACGTCAATGAATAGTGACTTGTATATAGACTAACGAGAAAGCCTTATTCTTTAAACCCAACAAAGATACCATATTAGATCCCTATGGTAAGATGGACTTGTTCTTTTCTTTTTGGTATTTGTTCATATGTTGTTTGTTAATGGTAATAGGAAACATGGAGAATTTGGGCATTGAGCTTTTGGAAACATTAGTCAAGATGGCACCAACAAAGGAGGAGGAGATACAACTAAAAGATTATCATGATGATTCACCTATCAAGCTTGGTCCAGCAGAGAGGTTCCTCAAGGCCGTTCTTGATATTCCATTTGCATTCAAGAGAATTGATGCAATGCTATACATTGCCAATTTCGATTCCGAGGTTAAATATCTCAAACAATCATTTGAAACTTTGGAGGTAATACCATTCTGCTGTTTTTTCTTTTTCTTTTCAATTGAAACTTATACTGAGTATACTAGCTTGCCTTTGGCAGAACGCTTGTGAAGAGCTAAGGAATAGCCGTATGTTCCATAAACTGCTTGAAGCTGTGCTCAAGACCAGTAATAGTATGAATGCTGGAACAATTCGAGATGATGCCCATGGCTTTAAGCTTGACACACTTATGAAGCTTGTAAGCATAAGAGGCACTGATGGCAAGACCACACTTTTGCATTTTGTTGTTCAAGAGATCATCAAACTGGAAGGGTCGCGCATTGCTAGCTCAACCGCAGATTCTGAAAAACTCAGAAAGATGGGACTTCAAGTTGTGGCAGGTTTAAGTAGTGAGCTCTGTAATGTCAAGAAAGCTGCTGGAATGGACTCGAATGTACTAGGCAGTTATGTCTCGAAACTCTGTGGAGGAACTGGCAAGATCAGGGAAGTTTTGAGATTGAATGAATCAACTACAACACAGGGTAGCAGTCTTAAATTCTATCAGTCGATGAGCGATTTCTTGATGAAGGCCGAGGAAGAAGCCATACGGATTCAAGCTCATCAGAGTGTAGCTCTTTCACTTGTAAAGGAGATGATCGAATATTTTCATGGTAACTTTTCTAAAGAAGAAGCACATATCTTCAGACTCTTCATGGTGGTTAGGGACTTCCTTGACATCCTGGATGGAGTTTGCAGAGAAGTGTGAATAAAATTAATCAAAAGACCATTATCAGTTCGGCGAGGGAGCTAACAATTCCTGTTCTTCATCCAATTTCAACCCTTCCAGTTTTGCCTGGCAATGTTCGGAGTCTGGACAGTAAAGACAATGACGATAGCTCATCGTCTTGAGCTCAAATGCAAAGCTTTATATGGTGTGGGAAGCTTTGATTTGCCGTTCATCTTCATGATGGTAGATTGGTAGTTAAGCCACCGTTTTGTACGTGTATAAATACTTGTAACAAGCTTTTCAATTGGAAAGTAGAAAGTCCTTTTTGTCTTTAAAGCAGCCAAAAAATTCAATGAAGAGTTCGATGCAGGAAAAGAAATGAATGGGAACATTTTCATTAGTGAATAATTCTGATTCAGTCGCAGACAGAAGCTTAAAAAAATTCCAACCAGCCAGCCGAACACAAACTTTTTGTGATCGAAGCTTGTTCCTCAAATGACCTGAACACAAGCTTTCTTTAGGAATGGAATGGAAAGGAGAAAGTGTGAGATAAAACCAACATGTGAGGGGCAAAATTCTTCATTACATCCTGTTCATAGCTGCTCAAGAAGGACGAATTAGAAAGGAGGTGTTTAACTTCATAAAGATTGAATTGGCAGGTGATCCTGGAACTTTAATTAATTGAAGGCCCTCCTGATTCTCTTCAATGCAGGTGACTAAAGAAACAAAGCTCAGATCTTTGACTAAGATTTCCTATAATAATCAGAAACAGCTAGAACCCCGGTGAAGAACAACAAAAACTACATGCAACAAAACCTGATCACAAAACTTGTGATCAGGTTTTGTTACATGTAGATGACATCTAAATTATTTGTACTCCATACATACCCATCCCTGAACGGGTCCATGTAAAAATATATTAAAATTAAACATTAATACATGTTATGTGACATCTTTTAATTTAGTCTTATATTTAATATTTTTGGGGGTAAAATTCTATTTATAAATGTGAATGATTATAGATTAATCACTCTTGAAAAGATAACTTAACTTATTAATTTGCGCTTTGGGTCGAATTATTACAAGTAGTATCAGGGTCGTTACAAATGGTATAATAACCTCTTAGTTTTGTGTTAGATAGTGGGTAGAATAAGGACGTTGTCTACTCCCTGTCACGGGCCGAAAATGGTTGTAGGCTGAAGCTAATAATAGGCCAAGTGTAAAAATTTTGAAGATGAAAATTTTTAATAGGAGTAGATTGCGAGATCTATTAATTTAGTTTCACATTTAATACATACTAGGGTAAGATAATTGGAAATGTAATATAGTAATTTGATTAATCACTTTTGAAGAGATGACTTAGCCTATTAATTTATAATTTGTGCTAGGTCACTGCATATTAGTTGTTGCCAAAAAGCCACCAAGCTACATGTCTAATTAAGTGCCCATAAACACCCTTAGTTGATGCCCCAATGTATATAAATTCTTACACATCTTGAATATACACCAATTTACACCAAATTATCATGTACATGCTAATATAGGTAGTAAATAATGTGTGAGATACTCACCAATTAGTGACACAAATTGTTAGCACATTATTATTAATATAATTTTTAATTAAGGCACTTAATAAAGACCCCAAGAATTTACAAGTAGCAATTGGATGGACACCATCAAATAATTTATTCTCAGCAGCCCCAAGATTTTCAGTTATTTGTCTGTTAGCAAGGGCCTGGGGTGCCAATTTGTCTTCATCCATTTGTATTTATGTTTTGTTCTTCAATTTGTAAACGGTTCCATGTGCCGTTGTCTGTTAAATTTGTTTTTATTGAACGAATGATTGATTTAGAATATCATTATTTTTTTATGATTGGATTCCTGGCCGTCGGCAGCTCCCACTTACTCACAACAACTTGCCAAACTAAAATTGTATTGTTTTTTTTTAATATATTTTATACATTTATTTTTCTCAATGTCTCATGAAAATTGTCATGTTATATAATGGCACATGCATTGAATATGTCACCTGAATCTAATTGCAGCTTTCAATTTTGACTTATATTTTGGACTGTTTGAAAGTTAATAATATATTTTAGGAATATTTTTGATAAATTTTAGAGATTTAAAATAGGCTTTTTTTTATGAAAAATAATAACATTAAATGTATCTTCCACAACAACCATCAAATTTCTAAAAATTATTGAAAATCTATTAAAAGTTAACATTGGCCTTGAAATAATACTATTTTTTTAAGAGCAAGCTCAAGAGGTCTTATTACAAACAATTACAAAAATGAAAAAAATTGTAATTAATAAATATTGACAAACTTTTAACCCAATTCAACTATGGCTAATTAAAATTTTAATGATATTTAATTTTAAAGCCTCGTTAAGCTCATTTTGACTTGATATTTAGATTATAAAATATCTGTTAAATGAGTCGAGCTAAATTTGTGATTTGTTCGGCTGAGCTGATATTTTATATTAAAAAATCCCTTATAAAAGATTTATTTTTATTAATAAAAATAATAAAATATTGGCTTATGATTGAAAGTACAATCAGCATATAATAAAAAATAAAAGAATGATAAATTAAAATGTTATAGTCTTTCTTCTCCTTTAAATAAGGTTTTTTTAATTAAAAATTAATTAAAATTTATCTCTAAAATATTAAAATTTTAAAATAACTTTTTTAAAATTAAATTCACGATCATTTTTATTTTTACGAACTACGTGGGAAGTTACAAGCCTGTGTAAGACTTTTCAAGAAAAAGGAAAGGTAGAAGTGATCACGAACATGAATAATTGAATAGAAGCAATCATCAGGAAAAGACAATCATGTTGGGTTGAATCCAATGGACGTGATAACCCATAGATATCCTCCTTTTCCATCTTCTCTCCACTTCCCACCCCACCCATTGCTATCAGCTTTGGAGCTCGGTGGCTATGTCCCTCGTGGCGATTGGTGGCTGGTGGGATGCCACTCTTGTCGTTTCTCAATGGCTGCAATGACCACCATTGACTGTACACTCCTTCACCCCCGAAAAGGCCAAACTGGGTAGGGATAGAGGGGAAGAGCTGGCGTTGTGGGTAAGTAGAAGCCATCAAAAAAGGTGGAGTCTTTGTGGGCGAGAGGTTGAGGTTGATGAGGTGGAGCTGGAAAATCGAAAGGCTGGATGTTCTTAGAGGTGAGTTAAAGGCTCTTCCTTTGTTGTTGGTGGTTTAAGTTCGGAGTTTTGATCTACTATGGGTAAGCAGGCAATTTTTAGATATTTGCTTCCTTCTTGCTTCCACCGATCTACTGGTAAAATATATGGATTGTGAAAAGTGGGAAGTTCCTTTTTTTTTTCGGTTTTGCTTGCTTGTCCGTTGGTTTGAAGTAATATATGTTTCGAGCTGTTAGTGTTGATTTGTTTGGATTGGATGAGGGAAATCTATACATGTATGATTCTTCGAATGAATGAGTTCCTTGACATTTGTATGCCATCATGGGGAGGCTTTTGTTTTTGGGGTGGTACGATTCATTGAACACGTTACCTTACTGCTTACTATGCGTGCTCCAGAGCTTAAATCATCTCATCTTGCTATTTTTGGACTCTGATCAATTGTTGAAGAGCTTTGGCTACCATCAACTGAATTGTCGCTGATGTTTTCGAGTGTTCGTATTGAATTTGGCTGGTATAATAATATTTATATTCCTAGAAAATGTGATATTTGTTCCATATCTGGAAAATATTATAAGAAATTCCGGAAAAGTCATCTTCTTTGGTAAACAAGTCATTCGCGTTTCTTTCAGGTGTACGATGAAGTAGCAATTGAAGCCTTGGCTGGGAAACAAGATCGCAGCTTCATTTTCTGGTTCTTTGGTTGAAGTACATCCTTTCCAATTACGGGCTCAGGCTCAAGTAATTCCATTTACTTGAGTATTTGCAGAGACGTGTGATAGTTGTAATTTTCACCTTAAACAATGCCGTTATTGGACAAACAATGGAGTTTCCGTGATAAGAAGAGAAGCAAAGAATCTGCAGGGAAACGGGGAGATACTCCACTCCATGTGGCCTCTAGAAATGGGAATCTAGCCAAGGTTAAAGACATCCTTCAAAACAATGACGAAGGCCGTTTGAATGATCTAATGGCCAGAAAGAATCAAGATGGGGAGACGGCTTTGTATGTTGCAGCTGAAAACAACCAGAGGCTTGTTGTTGTTGAACTATTGAAGCACGGTGACCTTCAATCAGCAGGCATTAAAGCCAACAATGGTTTTGATGCATTTCACGTTGCAGCTAAACTAGGTCATCTTGGTAAGAACTTACCCTTTCTTTTTGTTATTGATTGAAACTGATTGCTATTTATTGTGATGATCATCGTGAGTATGCTGCTGAGATGGACATCTGCATGTTTTCTGTCTATGTTTTAACATATGATTGAGAAGTTATGCATTAGAATGGGGGCCGGATTTCATTCTAACAAAGGAACTCTTGATATCAGTTCTTCATGCCACTTCTTTCTTTTGGCAGAAGTGTTGAAAGAGTTGCTGCAGAAGTTTCCACAGTTGGCTATGACAACTGATACATCCAATTCTACAGCCCTACACACTGCTGCAGCACAAGGACACTATGACGTGGTCAACCTTCTACTTGAAACAGAATCCAGTCTTGCAAAAATATCCAAGAACAATGGAAAGTCTGCCCTCCATTCTGCTGCAAGAATGGGCCACCTAGAAGTGCTCAAGGCCCTCATAGATAAGGAGCCTGATGTAAGTGTTAAGAAGGATAAGAAGGGCCAAACAGCTTTGCACATGGCAGTTAAGGGAATAAACATTGATGTCGTTTTGGAACTGATTAAATCTGACCCTTCAATCTTGAATTGTGAAGACAATAAAGGAAATACAGCTTTGCATATTGCCACTCGGAAGGGTCGAATTCAGGTTTGTCATTCAACGACAAAAATTCGCTTATTAAATCTTTATCTTCAAACATTTCTAATAATGTATGTCGTGAACTGCACAAATGGCTGTCTGATTACTTATCTAAAATTTTTTTCATGATTGGCAGATGATGAGAGTCTTGTTATCAGCAGAAGGGATAAATGTCAATGCAACTAGCAAGGGTGGAGAGACTCCACTTGATATTGCAGAAAAGTCTCATAATGAGGAACTAGTTCCCATTCTAAAAGCAGCTAATGCTATTACCTCCAAGGAGCAAGGAACTACTCCAGTTGCTAACAAGCAGTTGAAGCAAACCGTTAGTGACATAAAGCATGATGTCGAATCTCAACTCCAACAAACCCGTCAAACGGGAATGAGGGTTCAGAAGATAGCCAAGAAGATAAAGAAACTTCATATAGGTGGCCTAAACAATGCTATCAACTCAGCCACTGTTGTAGCTGTACTGATTGCTACAGTTGCTTTTGCTGCTATCTTCACTGTTCCTGGTCAGTATGTGGAGGGTGATGTGGACGGAAGTACTCTTGGAGAAGCGCATATAGCTAAGAATCCAGCTTTCATGATCTTCTTTGTATTTGATTCACTGGCTCTTTTCATCTCATTAGCTGTGGTTGTGGTACAAACATCAATAGTGGTTGTGGAGCACAAGGCTAAAAGGCAAATGGTGTTTGTGATCAATAAGCTTATGTGGATTGCCTGCCTCTTCATATCGGTGGCTTTTATTGCACTCTCATATGTAGTTGTTGGATCCCATGGCTTGTGGCTGGCCATCTTAACCACCGTAATTGGAAGCATAATCATGTTGGCAACCATTGGATCTATGTGTTATTTCGTGATCATGCATAGAATTGACATGTCAAACATTAGAAATGTAAGGAAAACTTCAGGAAGTCAATCTCGTTCGTGGTCTCTATCTAATGTTCTCTCAGATGCAGATTTGATGAATAGTGAAAAAAGGATGTACGCACTTTAAATCTATGTTGAATATGAAAGGCTAAATTGTCTTAAACACTTCACGTTTAGTCTTGAAGTTGCAGTATCTATTGGGTTCTCTTAAACAAGTGGAAGAACATACCACTACAGTTCACACTGGTCATGGAGTTCATTCTTTTGGTTTACGGTTGGAATCTTATGGAATGAGCTCAGGTTGTGTTGATTTCTTCTGGGGCAGTATTTTACCCTATCCAACCAAAGTGGTAGGCATATCAAGTTTGGAACAGAGCAGGTTGTCGTATTAATAACACATAGAGGCTTCTACAGTAACCATTTCACTGCAACGATTTTGTGTTTAGTGATTGTTTACTTGTAGAACGAGGCTACTTTTATACTACTGATGTTCATCTTTTGTCTGAGGTAAAATTTGACAGCATGATATTATTGACATATAAGCAATAATGCAGACTTTCATCTTTGTAAATTGTTGTGATTTTTTGATGGTTGATATTATACAGGTTTTTATTATTTGTAGATATTAATCATCGTGGTTCCATGAATATGAACATTCCTTTTTCATGCGAATCTCTCTGCTTTCAGTGTCTAGGGCGGAAACTGATATCTTTATTGGCTGACAGCCAATGTGAAATGTCCTATTTATTCTGAACGATTTTTTTCATCATCTTCGTAATTTTTGTTATGCAAGTATGGTAGGTTGGATCTTGGAAGCACCTCTGATTGGTTTGTCCTAAAACTTCCCGAGTTATGTCAGATGCTACATTCCTGATATTGCCATCCTTCCACTCTGAGCAAGCATAGCTAACTATGTATCCAATTTTGTCCCTTGTGAAAGCTTATAAAAAGCGAGGTTTATTTTGGCTTGTGTCTGTATAAGCTAACTTTCTTTTCTTCTCAGATTGGTTTCCACTGTGGATCAAACTTCTTTTCCGGTATAGAAGGTGAGGAAGTGATGCTAGATTTACCAGCACAACTCAAAAGAGATGAATGCTCCTCCAACCATTAAACAGTGAAGTGAAACGAAGAGTTCATACATCATGTTGGTCCATACTAGGGCTTGCAAATACTACTATTTGCTAGTTTAAACATTACACGCATTTCTTAGCTAAGATGCAGCAACTTCATGGAAATGGGAAACTACTTCTCAGGTAGAGCTCTGGCGGATTCAACCATTGATATTGATAATTCTACAGAAATCTAGCTTCCTTCTTGGAAACTTCATGCGTGCCCGTGGACTGATCCAGCTCTCAACAAATCCTTAACAAAATTGTCTGTTGAGGAATTGTACCAGGTGGGCAACCTTCGCATGTAAATGCTGAAAATACTGTTTTTGCATGACTTCCAGGAGTAGAGGTCCTAGAGATAGACCCATCTTTCTTCAGCATTTCCATTGTTTCAGAAGATGGTTGTCTTTGCTTTTACGTAATCCAGCATTTCAGGTGCGCCGCTTGGGCATTTCTGCCGAGATCAATCATCCATGCGAGTTTGATCACATATAGAAAGAGGTAACTTCGTATGTTAATCACAATACTAAAACAGCTTTTCATATGATAACAACTTTAGATTCTGCTAAATGCCAAAAGCATGGAATAGAGAATTGTGAAGGAAAACACAAAACAGAGAAGAATGTGTTGGGGATCATACATCATAAAGAATTTACCGTCATAGTGGTATCTAACGAAGGAATTGAGCAATGCGTTTATCCAAAGTCACAAATATCGCAGGAAAATTTACCACTTTTGTATTTGGGATCAATCATAATATAAGCTGGGAGCTGCCTGATCATGTCGTCATTGGCTCAACTTCTCTTGATTGAGCAGTGACTCTAGAACAAGAAAAAAGATTGGGAATAATAGCATATTTACAGTGAGGTCCAGGCCTGGTTATTTCTATGATCTCTTCCACCTCTCATTCAGTATTTGGCATATATTCTTGTGCTCTCTCGTTTACCATTCTTGCTCTCATTTACCATTCTTCTCTTCATGCTTATATAAATCACGGATTTCATAAAATGGAAATGGGACTCACAAGCAGGTTGGCGTGTATTAATCAACCATCTACTTACTGAGAAACTACAACCCAACATAATTAATCAATCCTTGCAAGGATTTTCCTAGCTATACACGACAGGAGAAACAGATGGTAGCTAAAGTATAAATACTAATCAATATGGATTGCACAAATACACATATGGCGTATCGCCTTCGTAAGTTAAGCAGTGCCTGACTGTGGAAAAAGATTAACTGCCTACTTGAAAATTTCAAAATACAGATAAGTCAGATGAAAGTAAGGAGAGGATGATCTATAAGCCACTCTTATTGGTCTAATTTAACTTTTTTTAAAGAAAAAAGTACTAAATTTACTTGTTTGCTCTTACCAAACTTTGGAAAAGTGAGGCTTATGAGTAAGACCTTTTCCTATCTCTGTGTCAAACAAACGTTAATGACGACTTTTGCAAGCCTAATCACGACTTTTTGGATCCCATAACAGTGACATTGATCCGAGGATTATACCGATGGAATCAAAGCATATTTCCCTACAAATCAGAAGCTCTCATCCCCTCGTTTCTTTTGAGCAGGTGACAGACCAGAGACTGTGTTTTAGGTCCACTGGTTTTGAGTATGCCTCCATATGTCCTCTTTAGTAATTTGAGCAGTTTTATATTCACTTTTTCTTCTTATTTGTTCCAAAAAATGTTGGCAACTATGTTATATATTTTTTGATCGGATATTCTAAGCTCCATATTGGATGAGGAAACCCTTAAATATGTAATGAGGTATAAAAATTCTAGATTGGAAAAAAAAATTTATGTGAACACATTCTGTCCCAATATTAGGGTTGTTGTCTAGTTTACCGTTTTACCGACTGTTCCAAATTAAATTGAAATAAAATGGGTAAATATTTTTTTAACTAATTAAAAAATAATAAAAATAATAAATTTAACCATACTATTTTTATCTTGAATGGTAGTGGCATGAGCTTCTGCATCTATTGTTTTACCAATTTACTATTTTATTTAATATTCAAAATAAAAATATAATTAAATTGATTAATATGAATAAAAAGTAATATTCTTACTATATTTAATGAAAATTTTATATTATTATATCCATTTAATAGTTGATTTCATATAAATATATGGTCTAAGTGATACCAAATTTATGATTTTAATAAGGATTTTGTAACAATAAAGATTTATTTAATTTAAATCAAAATTTACCAACCATTAACGGTTTAACTTCAATCAAAACATTTAAAATTTGGTGGTGATGAATTATGAGAAAAATGGTAAATGATGCAATAATAATTAATGGTCGAGACATTGATAAATAATAATGGTAAATGCCTCTAATTGTACGGTAACCATGTTGCTTGCTCCCGTACCAAAAATAGAGATATTAAGGAATATTACTCAAAGGCCTCCACGCCGTACACACTTTCTTAATATGCCTAAATCACTTCTTCAAATACGATTAATTAAAACACACACTCAAATAATATATTACATTTTAGTCAACTTAATGTACATGAAGGTTAACTTGTAAGCAATCTTACATTCCTATCTATATTTATCTTTAATAAATTATATCCTTAAAACTTTTTCTTTGCATCCCAAGGACCCGGTCAATGTTTGCTCTAGTCCACCGTTCAATATGATTTCTCAAATTTACTTAAACATCTATCAGGTTTAACTATTTTTTAAAGAGTGGTTTATCGAAATTGAATTGTAGGCATACCTTTATAGTAGTAGTTAATTTTATTTGTATAAATATTTAGATGTAATGCTATAATTAATATATATGTAATGGATATTGTATTTCTCCATATCCTTCTATCTTCTTTAATTTTTGAATCACATTTAATTTGCTACATTAAAATGTTTTCATAAGATACCGAGAATGCCAGAAAACTTCACAAACATGAAGACACAGGGAACAGAAGGAGAGAGGGAGAGTGAGAGCGCATGCACATGCATGCAGTCTTCCATTATTGAAACCTTTGTTTATTTATTTGATCCAAACAAAGAGTTTGATTCTATTTCCCTCCAAAAATCCAACCCCATCCCAGCAAAAAAGAAGCACAACCCCGGCTTCACCTGCCGTTCTTTTCTGTGTTGTTCGTGTTCATCACCCTCCCCCACCCCTCCTCTTCCCACCCCCCACGCCCCCCTGCCAAAGCATTCTTCCATAAAGTATACCGCTTTGGGGGCCACTCCTCCATTGGTGGTGGTCATGGCCGCCCACCACCGGCGCCTCTTTTCTCCATTGACGCTTCTGACCTTCACTCGGAGTTCAATGGAATCCATGCT
The DNA here is from genome assembly GCA_033002965.1 of Piper betle. Taxonomy (NCBI): domain Eukaryota; kingdom Viridiplantae; phylum Streptophyta; class Magnoliopsida; order Piperales; family Piperaceae; genus Piper; species Piper betle. The sequence goes on from JAURVB010005523.1 coordinate 24,132, forward strand.
ACGTATGTATCTGTACGCTTTACGTCTTACTACGTACGCTAGCTTTTTATCTATGGTAATGGTGATTGTCATCAATGGTTTTCCACTTTTTCATGCATTTGGCTTGAGACGATGATGATGGCAATGTAAGGAGGTGAGCAAGCTCGAGCTCAGTCGTTGCTTGGCATTCACCCAATTGCTATGTATATATATATATATATATATATTTTACTGATATTGGTTGGTCCACTGCCGTGTACAGGGATTAACTATTGAGAATGGGAAAGTGGTCTGTACTAGGATAATTAGCTTTACTCTTTCCCTCCTCCCTATAAAAGACGGCTGCTCGACTAGTCCTTCCCCTTTCTCATGATGTTGGCCGCTGGCTTGGTTTCCATGTTCTCTAATCCCTTGCCGTCTTGGTTTTGCTACCCAGATCGCGCGATTGATTGAAAACTGTAAGTCTTCTTTCGAAAGCTTCCCTTCTTTTGGGTGTGGTGTTGGCAAAATTTGGCTTGGTTTGATTCTGGTGAAATTTTTGGAATGAAATTGCTTATGTTGGATGTTCTCATGTGAAATTTTGGGAGAAATGGTGTAAAGCTTGTTGCTTGACTGCTCAATTTTTGCTTCTGAAACGCATATGTGCGTTGGAAATTTGGTAGGTTTGTGAGGGACTTGGTAGTTTTGGTTGGTTGCAATAGGCCTTGCTTCTGTGTAAGGTTCCTGGTTTTACATGATGGGTTTCTCTTTTTCACTTGGGTTCTGCTGTGATGAAGCTCATCTTTGGGGTCACCATGGTGTCATATTTAGTTGCAACCAGCAGATCTTTTGCATTTATTATCTTACGGAAGAAATTAGTCAAAGAAGTTACAAAATATCTTGTCCAGGATGGGAATTCATGCATGTTTCCTGGATTTTTTGTTCTATTGAGGGACTACAAATGAAAGTTTTTTGCCATACATAAAAAAGGTAACAATTTTCTTTCGTTAACTGCTTTGTGTATATGGAGTGGAGACAAAAAAATTGGCTATCGTTATTTGTCTCACTACTTCGTGCTTTTTTACATAAGAATTTCCAAATTGTTCCAGTTAAAAACAAATGCATTGCATTGGGTTGATAGTTTCGACAACTGAGTGTAGATATTTTCTGTTCGATGGTAATCGATGAACAATGGGAAGCTCATGATTTCTCCCCAAAGTTTAATCGTGCAGATACCAAAAAAGATGTGTTACTGGAGTTTGCTCTCTATTTTTGTAGGGCTTCCTAGAGATGGATGACACTCAGTCAGTTGCCACCCTTATTGAGTCTACCACTACCAAAATCCAACAGCTTCAGCAAGCTTTTGCTGAACTTGAAAGCCACAGGGCCGTATCCCTCAATCTGAAATGGAAAGAACTGGAAGCACACTTTCATGGGCTTGAGAGGTCCTTGAAGAGAAGATTCACTGATTTAGAACATCAGGAAAAAGAGTATGAAAACAAGGCGTCAAAGGCTCGGGAAATGTTAGAGAAGCAAGAAGCGAGGGTGGTTGCCAGAGAGAATGCCTCATTGGAACGACTGCAGAAGAAGAGGAATGCTGCTCTTTCTGCCATTAGAGAAGGATCTGAGAAGAAAAAGAAAGGACTATTAGGGATCCCTATCAGTAATATCAATGTTGAGGCCGCTGATCCTATTGAAACCAATAAAGCTGAACTTAAACCGATTTCTGACGAAGTTAAATTGGAAGAAGCAAATGAAATCATGGAGGCCGGGAATATGGAAGTACAGCCACAGTCTGAATTGTTCATGCTGTGCAAGGGAATGGATGTAAGAGGGCTTCATAAGTTTGTTTCTGACAATCGAAAAAATCTTGCTGCCATTCGGGAGGAGGTTCCTCTTGCTCTGAAGGGTGCTTCTGATCCTGTCCAACTGGTTTTGAATTCCTTGGAGGACTTCTACTGTGAAGCAATGAGCTTAGATGGCAAGACGGATCCTAGCCTTCTCGGCCTGCGCAGGACTTGCATTATGTTGATGGAGTGTCTGGCTTCCATGCTGGCAAACTCTGATTCAGAGCCTCTGAGGGTCACAACGGATATTAGAGAGAAAGCCAGAAAGATTGCAACAGAATGGAAGCCCAAACTAGATGATCTTGATATTGACGCTTCGTCTGGAAACTCACTTGAGGTGCATGCCTTCTTGCAGCTCCTGGTTACTTTTGATATAGCTGCTGAGTTTGACAAAGATGAAATCTGCAAGCTTATTCCTTCAGTTGCTCGCCGCAGACAGACTGCTGATCTTTGCAGGATACTGAAGCTGCAAGGAAAAATGCCAGGTTTTTCTGTCAATCTCTATTCTTTCTCTCCCATAAGAACAAATCTATACTTGCTCACATAACCATACACAAAGATAAATTTTGGCAACTCCTTCCTCCATAATGAAGGCCCTTTAAGATCAAAACATATGTTCTTCTCTACAGGTGTTATTGATGTCCTATTGAGGAATGGAAGGCAAATTGAGGCAGTGAACATGGCTTATGCATTTGACCTTACAGTGCAATTTGCACCGGTTCCTTTACTTAAGGCCTATTTGAAGGATGTGAAGAAAACATCCCAGGCGAAGGCTGGAAATACTTCTCCCTCTGCTGCTGAAGTGAGTATTATTTCTACCCATTTTCAAACTTTCTTTTCTGACTAGAGATTTTTGTCAGAAAGCTAGAAAAGTCAGTTTTGGTGCTTACCTAAATTCAAAGTGCCTTCCAATGATAGTTGCTTTTGGAGAAGAAACGGAATGTTGAAATTGATATAATTGCACATTATGTTCATGATTTGCTGATATGAACTTGCTTACGACTATGTTTCGAATCTGAAATTTCGTAGTTGACATTTACCTTTTGTCTGAACCAAATGGTTTTTCAATTGTGCTGTTTTGACTGGTGGTGGAGACTTTACACCACCTATTCATTTCATTTGATCACTTTTTATGGCTATTGGTTTTGATTCCACATATATTTATTCAAATTGAATTGTGCTCATTCTTACGGTGCCATTGTTGTTAACTTCATCTTAACTTATACATAAAGCACAGCGATGTAATTTATTTCACCTTCTTGCTGTTCTATTTAATAAACACTTAAGGATTTGTTTATTGTGTAGTTACTGCATGTTATGATCATCTATCTCCTCTTTGGTAGTGAAGTGGCCCCTTCCTAGATAATTCAGAAATATTTCAAACTGTTTTCATATTGGTTTATCAAAACTTTCATTTGGTATCATATGATTGGCACATTATATATTGTGCATTTTGACCATCAATATTCTGTGAGTTAATCTATCTTCCCATTTGCTTTGGAGGAACTAAATATTGTTTGAGGTTGCTCATCCCTAGCCACCTCGGAAAACATCTTGCTTAAAAATCGAAAGGACATGACTAGCTTTTTTTAATACAATTTTCGGCAGCAAGATACATGTGCACAGAATTGTTTTCTCTTCTTTTAATTGATGTTATATGGAAAGCCATTGTTTTCCTTCAATGTCATATTATGTTGACGTTGATTGATAGTGATTCAGTGGCATAAATTTATCTACAATTGCTTTTTGTGCCTTTCCTTATCTTTTTTGGTGCAGAATGAAGCCAATGAGCGAGAGTGCTCCGCAGTCAAGGCTGTGATGAAGTGCATCGAAGAGCATAAGCTGGAAGAACAATTCCCTGTCGATCCACTTCAGAAGCGCATCTTGCAGCTGGAGAAGGAGAAAGCTGACAAGAAACGAGTAGCCGAAACAGCAAAGCCACAACCTAAGCGACCTCGTGCCAATGCCAATGCCATCAATAACAGCCTTCGTCCTACTAACACAGCTGACAAGAGTTTCTACAGAAGCCCGGACAGGTACATGTATATGCATGACAGGCCATACTTATATGCAGCAGCAGACAACTACGGCAACTCAATGTTTGGTTCAGCTGGCTACAACCTCCCTCCAAATCATGCAAGCTTCTATGGTAATGGGTATCAGTACCCTGTTCCTCTTATTCGCTAATGGTGGAGATAGATGACTCCAAAGTTGTGTTTAAGTGACTCTTTTAGATAGTTAGGCTTAACCCTTTGGAGCTTTTGGATGCTCCATAAACATGGGGAAGTTTAATCTTCTGTATGCTTGGCCACTTTGTGTGCGAGTAAGCTCATGAGCTGATCTTATATGACTAACTCAGCTTTATGATTTGTGATATATAGCACTTTTTAATTTGACATCTTATTCTGCTGCCTCGAATATTTTCTTCGATCATTGTTTGACTGCGTTTGAGCTCTTTTTGAATTGGAATACTGTCATCATCTTCGAATCTTTGCGAAGAGGATGAAGCAGGGAATATCGAGTCTATGACATTTTTTGCTGTTGAGAATGATCGAATCAGTTTCTGGTGCAAATGATGTTTGCTGTTTCTTGCATGGACTTAAACCATCCAAGCGTTTCTCCTCCATTCCATTTCTTTTGATAAGCATTGATCACTTCATCATAGATCATAGATCACTTCGTCATTCCATTATTTTCATCTACGAGTTTTTTTCTATACATTATACTACTTTAAAAAATAAATTTTATAACAAATACCCAATATAATTCACAGTTTCACAAACCCCCTTATCAGCTGCCAACCCACGCCTCATATCATAAGTTTGTAATGTTTTCAAGTATTCCGCTTCACCGTACCTACTGCCCACTTTAGGACTAGTTACACCGGCATTTTCCACGCCTCGGGTGGTCCTCTTCTAAGAACTCGGCGTAGTTATTTTCTAAAAAGCCGGCCAGCTAGCTTGGAAAGGCGGCAAGCGGTATCGTGTGGGTGCATGTACATGTTTATTCCAATATTGTTGATGAACATGTGTGTCTTGTGAGTTGTGACACATATCACATACAGAAGGCACTGCTAAAAACAAGAGCAGGTTGGTAAAACAGTGGAGCTACCCACTGGACTAGGCACTGAATGTATCTAAAGAACTTTAAACAAAGGTATCTACGTGTGGTCGCCAACTATTTTCGGCCTAAGGCAATGGATTGTCTTTTGACTAATATGTTTCAAGTCATTTATCTCTTCAATGCATTATAATATAATATGAGTTGCTTGTGAAAAAATAAAAAACACATTAGGTAAGGTTTCACAACATTATAAATCAAACTAAATACCCAATTACCCAAATAATGTTTTACAAATTACAAAAATCAAACATGAAATTTGCTCTCACAAGCCTTCCGACACACCTGTTCGATTTTAATTGGGCCTTGTACCATTAAAATTCTTTTTATCTATTAACATAATAACACCAAGTTTGGCCCCATTACCTTATATTATATTATATTATATATATATATATATATATATATATATATATATATAAAAGGATTGGATAGCCTGGGACCAGATTTATTTTCTTAAATTTTTTCTTGCTTTCCTCCATCCTAGTGCCGTCCAAGCTGTTGCCGTCACCACCCTTACCGCTGCCATGCTCCCCCACTGTCGCCTTTACCCACCACCGAGCCCCGCCCATGCCTGCGCCCGTGCCCTCCGCTGCGCTCATGCCCTTGCGCCCCTGTCCATGTTGCTGAGGTCCTCTCACACGCCCAAGTTCTATGCGCCACTGCGTTCCTCTTCATCTTTATCAATTAGAAGAAAAATATATGCCTAGAGAAAAAGGGAAAAATAAGGTTACAGACAATAAAATTATAGATAATAAAAAAATAAACCAGTTTTAATTAAGCCTCCTATATTATCAACTAAAAATTTTAATACTAGAAGTCTTTTAAATAAATAATTTATTAAAAAATTAACAAGGAGATTAGGTAATTTAAAAATAATCGAATCAATAAAGGTGATTAGTGAAATTGAAGACATAGATGAAATAATAAACCAATTTTCTTTAGAAAAAATTGAAATGGCTAGACCTATGCAACAACAACCACTTCCTACAGGAAGACATTATTATCAAATGCCTCTTCTGATTGAGTTCTTTTTGGAAAAAAATGTAATGAATTTTGTTTTAGCTTATGATAATAAATCTATTTATGAATGGAATATAAATGAGCAATCAGAATATCATTATTACATAATATTTTAATATATTCAACAATATATAAAACAACAAACAACAATGATAGATAAATAGTTGAATTTGTCACTACGGGGGTTTTCTGGACAGTTAAAAGGATGGTGGGATTATTATCTTAAACCTGTTCAGAAATATGAGATATTAGGAACTACTAAAATTGTAACACCCTGTTTCGGCTCACCCATGAACCGACCCGGAAATGTCACCGGCAACCGAACCGTTCGTTAATCTACTAGATTCGGTTAAGCCGACCAGGATCTACTCTCGGCGTCTCAAGATGGAAATGCAAATATGAAATGTATGAATGAGAACGATTGGGTTCTAACAGAGTCCTGCATGCATGCTATGATGTACAAGCAAAATAAGACAAAACAACAAATGAGAAACCAAAAGAAAATATATACTATTTTATGAAAATACGATAACACATAACAATCTACATTGACATTAAATCATTATCTCATTCATTTTTACCCGAGCCGAGTCTGAACTCCAAGGCTCCCTACTAATTCATATTTATTAGTTCGTTTCATAACAAGGAATTCATTCAAGCAAATACATCAAAATTATCATTTACATAACAATAACACACCATCATTATACATACGTTACACGCGGCAGGTACATGTGTGCGCGGTTCCGTGCTGCTCCTCCGCAGTTCCGATAGCTTTCATCGCTCGCATTCCTCACCTACATATATATAGAAAAATCGTCAGTAACGAGTGTTACCGGCCCGGAAAATAACTAATATCAATCTGGCACAGGAGAGCAAACTCTCCTGTTGAATCAAAACCATATACTTCCTCAAGAACTCTCATCAGGGCACATACGGGAGCCGTCGCCCTCGGGTCGACAGCGTCCCCCTATCTTTCTCATTCTCATACCTTGGCCATTTCTCTATCGCTTCTCGCATCAAATTTCATTCCTTACCGCCCTCTGCACCTTCCATATTACTCCTGGTCTTGAGCACAAAGGCCAAACACTCTCAGGCAGTCGCCTTCAGTACCCTTTGAACCACAAGTCTAGACATGAGCTGCATTGCAGTACCCGTAAACCTCCACACTTCTCCGGGTTTGAAGAACTCAAAGGTGGAGTTGTCCGGATCCTTTGGGAACGAAATGGGTTCTCCCCTGCTCCAGAGCCCGCTCTTCCGGGTACACGCCCTATCTGAAGACGTGGCCGCAAGTAACCCTCATTCCATCTCTCACTGAAAACGCGAAAACTATACATATATAGGCCTGGGTTGGGATTTATACAATAGGCCCGAAGGAAACTTGAGCTGGATCTGAAGTTCGAAAATAAACTCGAGGGATCTCATCCTTGAGGGTTATTAATCCGAAAAAACTGTTGGCTAAATGGCCCGAGTTAAGTGGGATCCGATAAAACACCACTTAACTCGTCCTACACATGATAAATCAAATATACAATAGAGTAGTGTAAAATAGAGAACGAGTCCTAAACGGACCTGATAGAAGCTTCAAACGGGTCCACGCGCCTAGGCGGCGAGCTCCTACACCATACATGCACAATCAAGCTAAAAACTAACGTCCGCATAATGAATCACACATCCTATAGCATGCACACACAATCAACACACATCAACCTATATCAATTCTAGCAAGTCTACTTAGGCTAGTTTGCATTAGATCATGATCATTACCTAGTTACCCTAATTAGTTTCTTAGTCTCCATTTTTAACACCACTCAATCAAACAAATTTCATATTTTATCCTTAATCAAATCTACATTTATACATATTATTATAACACACAATTCACCAATCCTCGCATGCAATTCTAATAATCAATACTTTCAAATAATTAAGTTAAAATAAATTATACCACGCGTCGTTGAAAATCGGCGACGGCTAGGGTTTCCGTTTCGTGGCTCGAAACTCGAATTCGGCACCTAGCGGTGTTCGAAGTCCGATCAGATTGGACCGGGTGTGTTCGGCAGGTGATCCGGCGAATTTCCCACGAATCCAATTTTCCAGCGGTTCCGGCGGTTTTCCGGTGAGTGTTGGCGGTTTTTCGGCGGATTCCGACGGTTTTTCGGCGATGATTCGGGACAGGGCAATCAAGGGGTCTATCGGCACCAGCTCGACGAGCTTGGTCCGATGGTGGTGTCAAACAAGGCAGCCAAGGCGGCGATGGCCGTCGACGACGATGTTGAAAATGGACGGCGGTGGCGGCGTGCTCTGATCGGGGCTGCGGCCGGCCTCGACGGCGGTCGGGATGGTGGGGGAAACATCGGCGACGGCGAGGGGGTGGTCGTCGGGGCCATAGCTGTGGCGGTGTGGCCCGGACGGCAGCGGAATCCGGCTCGGAGTGGCGGCGGCCGAGGTGGTTTCGTGGGGCGATTTCGGCGTTGTGGCGGCCATATGGTAGCCGGGGTGGGTCGTGGCAGCACGACGACTGCACGGCGGGGTGGGGCAGCGTTGATCGGCTGTTGTATGACGTCGGCGGCGGCAACAAGCATGAGGGGCGGCGAGGGTTTGGGTGAGAATGGTCGGGGAAGAAGAAAACTCACTCTAGTGGCAAATTCGTAAATACGTATTGACTCGATTCCTACTCGAGTCAAAATAATAACTAGTTCATAATAAATTCTAAAAGAAATCTAGAAAAATATGGAAAAATTCTATAAAATAAAACAAACACAATAACATCCACATGACATGCTCTATAACTAATAACCCACCCAAATATAATCAAACGTGTCCTAATGGGTTATTTAGCCTAAAACTATTCTACGATCAAATAAAAATAGCAATTAATACTGCATACCTCTACATACTTGATAACCCATTTTTCATCATCTTTTAGGCGTTATCATTGTACATTTGAGCATACATGACCCTCATAGTTTATAATTCACAGCTGGCCTCAACTCAGCTCGCGGTCCATGAAGCTGACTTGATTCAAATCGACGGTTGAACCGACTGGTTCACTCCCGTAAAACTCTGGCTCGAGTCACAGGTTTTACAAAACTAGATCCTAATATAAATCAGGCTATTGAAAATACTCTTTATACCTTTATAACAATGATATTATATCATTTTGTAGAAAATACAAATACATAAAAAGAAAGTATATATATTTATATATAAACGTTGTCGGTGAGTGGTTGGACTCTGGCTACATAAATGACAAGACCGACAAAAAAAAGCTGTTGTCCGTATTAACTTTCGGGTAAAAAGGTGCCGGTCCGAGAATATAAATGGACTAATCGGATGGGGCGGGTCCGTTCTATTACCGGCTGTAGGGCACGGCCATCGGTAAATTCGCCGGCGACGGCAAAGGCGGTGGCGGTGGTGGCGGCGGTGGAGGCGGGTCGGAGCTGTTGGATTGCGTGGCTCCCCTTTCTCTCTCACGTGGTATGAGTTTCTTGAAGATCTGATCGATGTATGCAATGTAGTTTGTTTACTGTTTTGGTAACTGCGGAATGAGCGGGTGGTTGAGCTGTGCTTTTTCTGGATTGTTTCTTTGGAAGCTAGATTTTGGTTTATGAAGGTGAAATATAGGATCTTTATCGTGTAGAAATTTGAGTTAGGGAATGAGTTGAGCGGAGATGTGGGGAGGGTTAGACTGCCATTCTTGGTTTTTGCTTTGAAGGGTAGGTTTCTTAGCTACTAATCAAGTAATGAGGTTGGAATTCTAGTTTTTTTTTATTTTAAATTTTGATTAAAAGATTGTTGCTTGCGTGATATTGTTTGTAAGAATGACCCCAAAAGGATTTAAAATGATGATTCTAACAAAAGTGTGACAACTGAGAACAAAAGTAGTGAGCCTTTGAGCTGGTGGAAGGAAGAATTCGACTTATCTTGAGCTTTTCTTTTTTTTAATTTCTGTGTTTTTGGCTGTGCCACTCTGCTTTATGGTATTACTAATGATTGAGTGATTTAGATCATATGCAGTGTGCAATTGGAAGAGTGGATTGTCCAATAATATGCAAGTGTATCATAGTGTTGGAAGTGGCTTGTACTGTACATATTTGAGGAGCTAGTGGTGACCTTGTTTCAAAGTAGATGATATATCATTCAAAGAAGAAGAAAGACGTACCATTTATTCTGGATAAGTGAAATTTTTTAGGGCGTGGGATTTTTCTGTAACTTGTTTGTAAATATAGGTATGAGGAGAAATGTAAGTCATAGTAACACGGGAAGACCATTCAGTGACAGAAGGTGGCTGCTTCCATTTTTTGCAAGTTTGCTTGTTTCGTTTACTCTTGTTTTGGCTGCAGTGTTTGGACTTCTTTCATCTCCATATGATGGAACACCATTGGCTTTTGATTTTATTAGTTATAGTAGATCTGAAGGAGATACTGAGTATTTCATAGAGTCAGATATAAAGAAAATTCTTAATAGTTCAAAGAAATCAAATGTGGAGGCACCCAGGATTGCTTATCTTATATCAGGAACAAAGGGAGATAGCCAAAGGATTAAGAGGATTTTGCAGGCTATTTATCACCCAAGAAACCAATATATTTTGCACATGGATCTTGAGGCTTCACCTCGAGAAAGGGTAGAGTTGACCATGTTCATCAAGGGGAATCCATCATTTCATGAGATGAATAATGTTTATGTGATGGCCCAAGCAAATTTAGTGACTTATAAGGGCCCAACAATGGTTGCTTGTACACTTCATGCTGTAGCAATTTTACTGAAGGAGTCACTGGAGTGGGATTGGTTTATTAATCTCAGTGCTTCAGACTATCCTCTAGTGTCACAAGATGGTGAGTGCTGCTTTTTGAATCCCACATCTAGTTTTTTCATGTTTATTCACAGGCAGTTGTCATTCAGCTTTATGCTGCTTTCCATCTTGGTCTCAGTTCTGTGTTATCAATTATTGAATGTCATGAATGAAGGTACCTTCTTCCTTTCCATATTGGTTATGTTTAATATGTGTATGACATTTTGAGCATTGTTGATGGTTGCTCAGATCTGCTGCATGCTCTCTCCCAAGTGCCAAGGGACCTCAATTTCATTGAACACACACAAAATATTGGGTGGAAGGAGTAAGAAATCTAAATTCCAAAGTTAACAGTCATGTAATCTCTTGATTCATGTTCTTCCTATTGATAATTTCAATTATCAGGAATCAGCGTGCAAAACCAATTATTATTGATCCGGGCTTATATTTATCAAAAAAGAGTGATGTGTCTTGGTCAAGTTCTCGTCGAGCACTCCCTTCCTCATTCAAATTATTTACCGGTAATACTTTCTTTCTGATGATCTAGATATGTTCTTTCTTTTAGTATGTCATTGAATAATTTTTTTCTTGGTCATATTTCATGAACAGCTTGTTTTATGTTTTAGCGTTTATCCCAAATAATACTTATTTCTAGGAGACAACAATTGTCATTTGTTGACATCTATTAATTTGTCGTAGACAGCTAGTTTGGTTCATTTTTCTGAAATGATGCTAATCTAGCACCTTGTACATTCTCATCATGAATCCTTCATAAGGTTGTGCATTATTCAGGTTCAGCATGGGTGATGCTTTCACGTTCCTTTCTTGAATTCTGTATATGGGGTTGGGACAACCTTCCCCGCACCCTACTGATGTATTATACAAACTTCATCTCCTCTCCCGAAGGGTATTTTCACACGGTCATCTGCAACTCCCCTGAGTTCCGAAATACCACTGTGAGCCATGACCTGCATTACATTGCTTGGGACAATCCGCCTAAGCAACATCCTATTTTGCTCTCTGCCAGGGAGTTCAAAAACATGGTCGAAAGTGGGGCGCCATTTGCTCGCAAATTTGAGAAGGACGCCCCAGTCCTGGACAAGATAGACCAAGAGCTCTTGGGTCGCAAAGATGGTCAGTTTGTTCCTGGTGGATGGTGCATTGGAGGTGAGGAAGATGGTATTGATCCTTGCTCTCTAAGAGGCAATGATTCTGTATTTCGGCTAGGACCCGGTGTTGATAGGTTGCAGAAATTGTTCCACAAACTCTTGTACGAAGATTTACAGGGCAGAAATTGTACCTCTTGACATGAAAGAATTTTGTGAAAAAAATGACAAAAAAGGTATATAGTTTGTTATTTTATTTGTGATTAAATGAATGAATGTGGCAATGTTTGTCCGATTCCCATTTTTTTGTTGGGATATCAAGTGGAACCTCGCTTTGAAAAAAATGAAATAGAACCTCATTTTAACCACTATTTGGGAACTACAAGCATAATTGCATCTACCAAAAGCTTCTATATCCTTGTGATTTAATAAGTATGATGTTGTAACCAATTGTTTAATAGAATTAAATCCTTTTCTCATCATTTGTAAATAGAGGCAAGCCATGAGGCCAGCATCCTTGCCTGACCTAATCCATATCTTGAGGAAATGTACTGGGTTCAGACCTTCAGAGAGTGGAATTACTTGAAGTATTAAGACACTGCATTTTGTAAGGTAACGTAGACATTTTTTTCTTAAAAAATAATGTGTTTACTGTCAAAGTGTAGAAGATAACAATAACAAAGAGAAGACGCCCAGGAGGAAGAACAAATGGCATATGGAAGAAGAGCCTAAAACTGGGAACATTTGACTAAACCAGAGTCGAAACACGCAAAACGAAAACGCCAACAGTATTACCACACAAGTGTTAATTAAGGTTCTGTGTATCAAACAGTAGGAGACTACCATGAACATGAAACATGAATATGTTCTTGTTTCTTCTTCACTTCAAAAGTTCACATTCCACAGTTCACAGTTCACACCCCCTGATATGGTGATGATCCCCCCTTTCTCCCCTTCTACCAAAGCTTCTCCTTTCCGACAAAGCTGACAATGCAGTTAATTTCCGTGCTTAATACCCATGTATCAGGCAGCTTGATTGGCGAAACACCCCCTTCTTAATTACCCAGGCCTTGGAATTCCTCTCCCCTCACCGGCATCCTCTCCCTTTAGATAAGATTGAACGCAAACCCCAGTAAATGTACTAATATTGTTGTCATATTCTTGTGTTCTCTCTACCTGCATATATCTCTTCTACCTTCTTCCTCGTGTTCTAATTTTCTCATCATCATCTCTTCCCACCACAACCAGGTTGTTTTGCTAACTTGCTTCGATGTATGATCATTTGTTGCACGTGATTGTAATGTATTTTCACTTTTTCTTGTGGTTTTGTCTTACCTTGATCTTTGTCTGACATGCCAGAAAGATCCATAAGAAGAAGAGGTTTGTATACAAAAGATAAAGTCGGTACCGCTTGTTCCATGGTGCAAGAAATTTTTGTTGGTACCTCAGAAACTTTTCAAAACTCCAATCTTTGTCCGGCAAATCTCTCTTCTGAGTTTCAGGTAGGCAAACTAAACTTACCATGTTTCACCCTGCCCATTTTTCAATTTTTCTTCCGCATCCATTTCATATATATATATATACTTGATGTTTCCTCATAAATTATAGAACTCTCAAATTGCACGTCTAGATTATAAATATATGTAGTTTATGTTTGTGGTATTCTTCCACGTATTCGTATTGAAAATTTTGACATGGTTTGATTGTTGCAATTCCCACAAGGCAAATCATTCTTAAGTTTGAAATAGTTCCGGGTCTGGTATCACATCCATTGACAGAGACACACGGAGGCAACATGATCTCTCTTACTCTGCCTCTTTCCCAGAACCAAGTAAAACACAGAATAGCGTAGAAGAATCGCCCAAATAAAAGCACCACAATTCCAGCGCTTCCTTTCTAGTTTTAGCCAAGCTAAGGTGATGATCATATCAAATAATACCCAGTCCACCAAAACCCACAAAAAGTGATCCACTTATATCAACGTTCTTGCACCCCCAAACATTCATTCATACATCAACCATGCCAGCCCCCTGAAAACTTAATCATTGTCTTCCAAGACTTAGAAAACCCCCACCCCCATGGCAGCCTGTTCCTCATTTATACTAGCTGTACTATATCTATACTCTATACACGACGAAGTTGGAGCATGGCACTCAAAGTCGACCCATCTTCGTCTTTGCAAGGTTGGAGCAAGATGGCGAGTCCCACCACCTCCCCATGCGCCGCCTGCAAGTTCCTCCGCCGGAAGTGCCAGCCGGAGTGCGTCTTTGCGCCCTACTTCCCCCTGACCAGCCGGCCAAGTTCGCCAACGTACACAAGGTCTTCGGCGCTAGCAATGTCACCAAGCTCCTCAACGAGCTGCACCCGCACCAGAGAGAGGACGCCGTTAACTCCTTGGCCTACGAGGCTGACATGCGGCTCCGAGACCCCGTCTACGGCTGCGTCGGCGTCATCTCCATCCTCCAGCACCAGCTCCGGCAGCTCCAGATGGACCTCACCTGCGCCAAGTCCGAGCTCTCCAAGTACCAGAGCCTCGGGCTCATCACCGGCGGCGCCGGCGGCGGGTCGGCTGTGGGGCTTGGGCTTGGGAGGGAGCATTTCTGCGGCAGTGGGGGGCGACACGACCATCACCAGCAGATGGTGATGAGGAGCTATGATATGGAGATGGCGAGGTTGGGAGCTTACGACGCTGGGTTGCTGGCTGTGAACATGTCGCCGGCGGGGATTGGGACTCTTGCGACGCTCTCCCAGCAGCCCAGGGCCGGCGGGGATGATCGGCTTTGCATGGGACCTTCTTAGGGTGTGTGTGATCATGTAACCTTCTTCTTAGTTGGTAGCTAGTTTTTGAAGTTTCCCGGTGCAATTTGGTATATGTAGGTATAATTGCGTGATCTTATATGATTATTCTAGATTTCAATTTTTGTAGTTTATCTGAAGCAGGTCTGCATTCTAGGATGATCAGGTGGTGGTAGAAATGTGAGAGAAAGGAAATGGAAGAGCTTTGTTGGGATCACCATCACCAATGTTATTTCTATGAAAGGTCTAGTTCACAGAAAATACAGTTAAGTACGACAAATGTTCTACTTATTTGTGCGGTTTTGTACTTCTTTAAGGTCGGACAGTGCTTGAGTGCCCAGAAAAGATTTGTGGTATTAGATCATGATCCCCTTCTTCAGCATGCTGCGCTGATCCATGTTACTATATATATGTATACGTAAGTAGCTAAAAATATTAATCTAATTTATAGATTATAATTATGAATTAATAATAATTATATTCTATAAAATATAGCAAGAACCAATTCTTAATTTAATGTTTTTTATTGAAATTTATAGTTAATTTTCATAAAAAAATTACTGTTCTACCTCTAAGATGGAAGGGTAGCATTGTGAAGTAGGTGACAGCCTCGTTAACAATAATCTAATGCCAAAAAAACTAAAAAAGAGTCGGTGCATTTTCTTCTATATCAGTTCATAAACAATCCAGCTTTCGTACCTTTCACAGACAATTGCATCCAAAAAGTAGTAGTTCAACACAACCTAGAACCGGAACATAAGCAAATGTTTCTTTAATTCTTTACCTGCAAACAGCCATGGCACCTTCACCATCTGGGTATTTCCCCAACCCAAAACAACAACAAAAAGTCCACATTCCAGTTAAGCTTGTAACATTTTTCTTTCTTCTGTTAATATATCGCATTGACCTCAGGAGGCGTGCAGCATATATTTCCCTGCATCATCTGAACTGGGGTACCATTTTTTTTTATGATATATGCTCACATAAGATCACATAATTTCCAACACCATCTTCATCGACATCTAGATAGCTATATGTGAGGTTTAGTTTTAGGAATATGCCAGATATATACAGAGAGGGGTCCATTCACAGACAAGACAGACTCGTTTTATTGTCACCTGAGATTATATGACATGGGAATCAAGAAAAAAACATTAATAACTGTACATGGACTTCCACGGCGAATTAGCTAGCTTTACTTATGTGAAAATCTCTCAAAAGATTTGAAAGATATGTGGCCCATGGCTCTACAGCCGGAAAGGTGACAACACGAAGAGACAAAAGGTTGGAGTGGCTCACACAGACATTTAATATGCACAGAACAGAAGGCACAATCAATTTCCCTCTCCTCCTCCCCCTATAGACCGCAATATTGCACTGAAAATAGAGAGATTAAACAGAGAGAGAGATGAGAAGCACAAACATCAAACAATGCCAGTAAAAAGGCTAAGTTGTTGCGGTTGACATTAGCACCACATTCGAAAACGTAGTCAAAGCGTAGCATGACAATGATGACGAAGGAGTTAAATGCACAGACTGGTGCAACACAATACAATACAATGAACCTTGTGCCCATGTGGTTTTGTGGCCACTTTCTGTGGTTGCCGATCGATCATTCACTTCACCACATTCAAATTCCCTGCCTTGGATCTTGAAATCCTTTTGATGGGTCTTCTCAGATTTGCTTCCCTGGCCTGGCCGTGGTTAGAGTTGTAGGATGTGCGGGGGAATAAGAGGACAAGGGTGGGTTTCGGTGAGTTGACGGGTGAGGTATAGTGGTTGTATGGAGGGATGGGTTATTGTAGCAGACATAACATGAGAGCACGCCGATCGGAGGAGACTTGCAAACCTCTTCTAGCTCGCATTTACTAGTCGATAGTGCCAACTCCTTACCAGTCTCTGAAGAAGTCATTCACCATCTTCCAATTTACATTGATCCATCTCTCTCTCTCTCTCTCTCTCTCTCTTCTTCCAATTTCCCAGGTTCAATCCCATTCTTCTTGACCCTTCCTGTTCCTATGCTTTTTGGAGTTACCCACCTGCAAACTGGCACAAAGACATGCCCAACATGATCTAATCTACATATTGTTTCGACTCTTACTCTCAAAGCTAGCTGTGGCATTCAATTTTGTGGGCTTGCAAGAGCAAGTTCTCGTCACCCGCGTTTGCATTGTTTTTGGGGGATTAGTACCCAAGAGGGTTGAGGGATCGCTGCGTGCAAATTAATGAGGAACCGTTTATTTCTCTGGCATATTCCGATACAGCTAGTTAGCATGATCATTTTTCGTCAGATCTTTATCATTTCTCAAGCCAAGCTTGTTCTTCTGAATGTTTGAATGTTGGGTCTTAATGAGTTAAGAATATTAATTTCTTGCATCTTTTTGCAGATTATTAATTCCAATATATAGAAGAGTGTAAACCCTAATTTCAAGTTCCAACATGCAAAGTACTGTTATATGTATAGTATTCTCTTGTTGGGCACGCTTATATATATATATACTTGGAAAGATGGTATATAGATATATTGTTGTTCAATAATAAGATACACTATAATATCTTATAGTTTAGAAATAGCCTGTTATTTAAAAAATAGATTTTAATTGAAGGAAAATATCGTATATAAATTGTAATGATTTCATTTATTTATTTTTACAATTTTTGTCATATTTTGATTAGTTGAAACTCATTTTTTCATCAAAACGTGATTTTTAGTTCCATTTTTATTAATAAGATTAGATTTCTCTAAAATTATTACAAGTATTTAATATACATGGTATGTGTACCATTGGATAAATGTGATTGGGGCGTTGACCAAGTAAATAATTCTAGTCAAGTTTAGCTGCTTTCAAACTCGACCGGGAATCTCAAGATTTATTTACATATACTAAGTTTGTCTTTATAATTTAAAATAAAATTAATTTTGAAGGATTAAATAGATCAACTAATTTGTATCAATTATATTCAAATAATTTGTTTGTGCAAGAAACTACAATATGTGATTATGTGAAGTCATTGTCATGACATGATTTTGTATTATTTTTATTCATATAAATGTTTGTATAAAAATAGATTAAATATTATATTCATCAAATATTGAACAAACTCAAATTTTATCGAGCTCATACCCTTAAAAATGTAATTGTAAACACAAATTGCATGCATGAACAACTAGCAAATCTCTTAATTTGAAAGTCAACGGAAGAACAGTTCCATGAACATATAAGCAAACTATGCAAGGTACTTTTTTTTTTTTTGGAACTACGCAAGGCATTGCCTTGTATGCAAAGGGGAATATGTTATCATTTGGTGTTTTTATACACTCGAGCAACTCAAACTAGATGTATAAGAGTCTTGAGATTAGCCCATAATAATACACGTATATACACATAATAAGGTGAGTTTTTTTCCCCTCACCGTTTTATTCGCTAGTGGTGAATTGGTGGTAATTGATTTGGTATTTCTTGTATAAATTTGACGTAGTTGTTATGGGAATATATATATATATATATGAGGGCGAATTTACTGTGCTCAAGCACAGGCAAGCCATCCAGCCGTTGAATCATGAAAAAAAAAAAGCGCCGCCGCCGGCCGACGAGACCCCCTGCCTGGCCCCGCCGCCCCCGGCCGACGGGGCAGCAACCCCCCCCACCACCACCGGCGGCAGGGCGGCAGATCTAGCTGCCCCGCCACCCCGCCGCGCCGCGCCCCTCGCGTGGCGACCCGCGACCACGCGGCCGCCACCCCCCAGACCACCCCCGTCCCCTGTCGCCGCCGCCCCCAGGCCGTCACCGTGGCCGACCGCCCCTCCGCCGTCGCTGCTGCGGCGGCGCCGGCAGCCACCCCTATGTTGTTTTTTGATCTTGGCCGTTGGATGCTAATCCAACGGCCAAGATCAAACTTGAGCACAAGCAAGCTGCCTGTGCTCAAGCACATAAATTTTATTTCCTATATATATATATATAGACCTTTACATATTTTGCTCTCTCTCTTGAAATTTACAAATTAAATTCATTATATATGGTTGTAATTATTTGTATGATTGTATTCAATTTTTTCCCGGTGGATCCATCAGCTATAGGCAATGACCAATATGTAAAAAATATCGGTGATGACTCATGACTCAGGACTCGAGACTCATGAATTGAAGCTTCTTCGAAAAAACATCAAATTTGTCGACATTTTTTTAAAATCAAATATTATATTGCAAATTAAGGATAATATTTTGAGAAATTAAAGTGAAACCGTTTTTTTTTAAGTTAGGAGGGTTAGCCTACATGAAACAGATGCAAATGATACGGAAATTTAAAATAGTTAACCTTATTAAATGTAAGTATATATGTAATATATTTTAAGAAAAAATATTGTATTTGTATTAAAATTAATTATAATTATCACAAGTGGGTCACCTATGTGCTCTCTCACAAAAAAATTTCCTTTTTTTTTCTTATCTAAATAAGAAAAAATAAGAAAAATTAATTACGTATGGCAGAGCGCAAAATAGGAGACCGATTTAGAACTAATCATGATTCATTTATATTCTCACTTAGATGTAATAATATTTAATTTAAACATAAAAAATTATTTAATATTACTTTATATATTAATTTATTTAATTTAAACATAAAAAATATTTAATATTGCTTTATATATTAATTAATATATTAAGTATATCTACTTTTAGTCAAGTTGAATATTTTAAAATTTTAATATAATTTATACTATTTTCATTGGAACTAAATGACTCTTCATTTCTCTAAGAATAAAGATAAAAGGCTGATCAGAAGAGTGTTTGAACAATAAACATCAATTACATGATCATTTCTTGCAACAACCTTTCATTCGAGCAAGCTCTGAGCACTTATGAACACAATCCCACACACAACTCTAGTTATGCACCGCTAACACAAGAAAGCATACGTTGGCTCTTATACATCCTACCTTCCCTTCCTACGCCCAATTCTCTAATGTTACTGCCTTGCTCCATCCCCTCCAGCCACGGCGAAAAGAAGTCGACCCGGCGGTTGTCCGGCACGGAGTTGTTTCGACGGAAATTGGGGTCGGTCATGACCGTGGCAACCTCCGGCCAGTACTGGGTGATATGGCCAAGATGGTTGCTCAACTTTGGCTGATATGGGGAAGTGAACCTGTCTGCTGGTTCTTCCAAGTCCACCAAGTTCTGATATCGGCTATGGGTTCTGCTCCTCTTGATTACCCGAAAGGCTAGAGGGATCAGTCCTTCCATCTGATCACTATAAGGATGAATTAGGCACCTGATCTGATATGTATGGTTGATTGTTCTTGTGTATAGAAAGCTCCTTTCCATTATGTTTGGAGTCTATGGTCATATTTATACACAGATTAAGATCCTCTTTTTGTGAATTATTTGTTTGTGACATATATTGGTTTAATTCATGGTATATGGAAAAGTAGTTGTTTAATATTATTGTTACTGTTATTATGATTATTTTCTCCTTGGCCTTTCAAAGTTGTTTTTGGTCTGGAATATTTGCTGGTTGACCTGGACTTAGGTGCCATCTTCTAGAATATTTTTATCCAGATATTTACTTAATTGATGATTATTTGATACCATCTATACCCTATTTAATTTATGTTTTTAATTCAATATTAAGGACATGAACTTACAAGAAATTATGAACTTGTCATCTAGCTGTTTTTCTTTAAAGGCGGCCAACTAGTTTCATGGCAATATCATAAACAGTATTATCATTATCTTAATTATGTGGTGATAAAAAAACCTTTACACATGTCAAGAAATAATTTCATAACTTTCATATTATTTTCTGAAAGTTGATTGTAAAAATCGTAAAATTCTATTCATGGGCAAGCCAATGTACCTAATTTTTAGTTTTAGATAGCATGATCATTAGCGTGGTATTTTTAATAAACTAGTCCCAAAGTTGGCATATACGATCACCATGAAATATTTTAAGCATACAATAACATGTTTTTACCCACAATATTTCCAGTACGCATCACAATGTATTAAACCTGTTTAAAAGTGAAAAAAATGAGGGATTTGATTCTAAGCCAGGCAAAAATGAGGCTCATGATCCTAACGAAGACATAAATGTTAATGTCTAGAACTCAAAAAATTATCAAAATACGGACCATGTTTTAAGGGCCCATGGGCCGTATGTTTATATAAATGTATTCATGGGCTTGGCTCCTAAAGCTCTGAAATAATATTAAAAATGATAAAAGTTTTTTTTTCAAAAAGTTCATTATCTTATTAATTAGTTAAGAACACAACCTGTAAATTTTTTATTTTATGTGCATGAAATAAACCGATTAATAATTAAGACATAAAAATCCTAAATTACCCTAGCATTTTCCCTCTACGTTTTTCGGATTACAAAAATATATCACAAATATTAATTTTGTTCAAAATTAATAAAACATTCATCATGTCTAAACACTCTTTTACCCGACACATCGTATAATTATTAACTATTATTTATCATAAATATTTTTAATTTAAGTCGAACTCAAATCTCTTTAACCTTACTTCAATTAAACAACAAAGCTTCTAATTCTCTCTTTTTTCCAACATAAATAAATGTAATTCTTTACACTTGATTATGAAATTGTCTTTAATTAATCACCATCATAATATGATTTATTTTATGTCAATTACATCATCATAATAACACCTCCTCTTCCACATCTCCTTCCTCGTCCCCGCTTCCCCTGTCGCTTGACCTCCGGCGATGGATAAGGAGTACGACGTCATCGTCCTCAAGGAGTGCATTCCCAGCGGCCTCCTCTCCGTCGATGGCCTCAAGGTCCCTCCTTTAAATTTTTTTAAAAAATTTCCTACAACAGTTTTGCTGGTAAGTTTGATGGTGCAATTTTGCATATATACAGCTTGATGATTGAATTGGGTTGGATTTCTTATTTCTAATATGTTATGATATTGGAGGTATGGTGGTGTGTTTTGTGGATTGCTTGTTAGATTCCAAGGAATGGAGTTCTTGAATTGGTTCTTGTTGATGATGCTATGTAGCTTGGTTCAATTTGTGAGAAGAGAGGGGTGATGTTGCTCGAGGATGGATTTTCAGTGGTTAAATTAAAGTTCTTTTTTTCTTTGAAGAAGTTTTTGTTGTAAAGATATGCTTTTGGGTTGTTTGTTTATTAGATTGATGGGGAGTGGAGTTATTGAAGTGGTTTATGTTGATAGTGCTATGTTGCTTGTCCAATTTGTGGTTGTAGAGGGTGGTGAAGTTTGTCAAGAATGGATTTTTAGCGGTTAAATCAATGATCTATTTTTTAAGTTCTTGTATGGCTCACATTGTGTACTGGTGCCTGGTTTATGTATAAAGAGATCAGGGTAGCTTGCATTGTTTGAATCGTGTTTACCTTTAAATGGTGGCAATTGGTCTTTCAAGTTTGTCATGCAATTTTTTTATTACTTTGACAACTTTCTGACATTTCATGGGGTTTTTTTAAAGGTTCTGCACATGACAGGAATGACTGTTATGGTGGAGAATCATCTTCGCTCAATCTTTTTCAGGTGCCATTGCAATGGCTTTCAGTGTTACTCTTGGTTTGATATTATGGCCAGAGAATTTGTGAAAGAATGCATTTTTTTTATTTGATTTGGCCTTTCTACATCAGCTTTGGAAGAGGTTCTGTGGAGCTGATAAACTTTCAGCTCACTTGGACTCCAGTAGGGACTACAATGTGGACATGATTCCTAAGGTGGCAGCAAAAATTTGAAAAGTGCTGCTGTTGTTATTTTCTTAGAAAGACTTGGTTGATATTGTTCTGAACGATGTTGTTGTAACCAGTTCATGATGGCAAACGACATTTTAGTTCAGGTTCTTATTCACACAGATGCCACAAAGTATCTGTATTTCAAGGCTGTTGATGGTAGCTATGCATTCAACAAGGGGAAGGTACAGCCATTTCCAATTTTGTGTAAATGATTTTCTCTGAATTTTTTGGCTTCTCACCTTTGAACTTGGTCATTCACATTAGATTTACAAGTTCCAGAGACTGACATGGAGGCTCTAAAATCTCCTCTGACGGGCTTATTTGAGAAGTGGCGGGCAAAGAAAATTTTCATTTATGTGCAGGATTATGTTGAGACTGACCCCAAAACACACGAGGGATTGGACCTTACAATAGTTACCGCAAGAGAGCTTATAAAGTATTTTTCCAGATGATGATCTCTGCACCTATTTATAGTATAGTTTGCCTTTTCTTTGACCAGCTCTTCTTAATCATGCAGGTGGATTAGTTATTTAATAATTATAAAGGTCCCTTCAGTTTCCTCATATAACATTTTTTATATTTTCCTATTATCTTTGATTTAATTTTTTTTATAGTAGTCAGTAATTAAGGTTGTTTGTATTCTAAGGCCTCATTTAGGATAGCCATTCCACCAAGATTAGGGAATATTCATTGGAGATTATTTTCTATAAATTCAATGGTTCAGCAGTAAATATCCTCTTTTAATTTTGAAGCACACTTTTGTTTTCAGAACATATGGCCTGGATGATAATACAGTGGACTTTATTAGCCATGCATTGGCACTTCACAGAGATAACCACTACTTAGATGAGCCTGCTGTGGACATGGTCAAAAGAATGAAGTTAGGTGATTGTATTTTGTATTGCCAGATTGAACTTATCCATTGGATAGTAAATTTAATACGTTATTCAATTTTGTTTCGGTGATGACCTAATTTCATGCTTCCTATTTGGAAAACTAACCTGAAAATACTTTATTGAGAAAAAATGCTATTATGAGATGAAATAAATGCCTTACTAAATTACCTAAATATAATTAAGATGAATGGGCTAGCAGAAGGTTTTTTCATAACTTATGGTTATGAAACTGATTTAATTTTTCTGTTCATGTTTTATTGAGATGTCAGTTTTTTCAACTAGATATGTTTGTTGCTTACTTTTGCTGTCTTATTTTGTTTCCCACCCTTTCACAAAGGTTGTTCTGAATGTAAACTATTTCTTTCAGTAGCCTTATGCAGAGTCTCTTGCTTGCTTTCAAGGAGGATCACCTTATATTTATCCACTATGCGACTTAGGTGAACTTCCACAGGTATGCTTTTAAAGCTTGAGACCAGAGTACGTAATTGCGTGCATTGTTGTGCTTAATATAATTTTTTTTAGGCGTTTTCTGTTCATGGTGGGACATACATGGTGAACAAACCAGAGTGCAAGGTATTACTACCTTTTGTCAATTACTTTAGAATATTATATGTGCAATTTTATTTTGAAGCCCAGAGATAAGTAGCCTCAGGCTGGCGAAACCGTGTTAATTGTTAAATTGTTCTGCTAATTGGACAAACATTTGTGTTGGACGTTGGTTGAGTATGTGCTTTTATGGTCTCATAGTAGTGTGGCCAATTTACTTATCTATTGTAATTTGTGACCTGACTATCTGATTTTGTTTTTGCTTTTTGGTTAGGTTGAATTTGATGATGAAGGAAAAGTTTGAGGTGTTACATCAGAAGGGAAACTGCCAAATGCAAGAAAGTTGTTTGTGATCCATCCTATTTACCAAACAAGGTAACTGTTTGGTACTTCTTACACCTTGTCAATTCATTTATTTGACATAACAAAATAATTTAGATTGGCCAGTGATATTATTTGAATTTATATCTAGTTTTCCTCTTAAAACTTGTAGTTTTGCTGCCTTTTGTGGTGTGTAGTTGTGTCCTCACACACTAGAGTACCGAACAAAAGCCTGAGATGATTAAAGATTCACGTTTATGGTTGCATGCTAAGTCTGATTATATATTATTTATAAATGTGTATGCAAAATTTGAATTCTCATAGTTTAATAGTCTAGAGCAGGTCAGGAAGATTGGAAGAGTTGCCAGGGCTATTTGTATAATGAGCCATCCAATCCCCCACACCGACGAATCTCATTCAGTGCAGGTGATTTTGCCTCAGAAGCAACTAGGACGCAAGTCAGATGTGTAAGTTTTTGTTGTGGATCAAGTGTGAATATTTTCTAGTCATGTTATGTTATTCATTGATTGTTAAGATTATATTTGCTTATTTGACAGGTTCCTTTCTGCTGATCATACTCTCACAATCTTGCTATAAAAGGCAAATTTATAGCTTTTGTTTCCACAGAAGCTGAAACAGATGAACCTTGGTTTGAATTAAAACGGGGGATTGATCTTTTGGGACCTGTTGCTGAGATGTTTTTTGATCTTTATGATAGATATGAGCCAGTGAATGAACCTTCTCTTGACAATTGCTTTATATCCACTGTAACTTCTCTTTTATGTGCAAAATGTCTACTTGGTTATTTGTTTTCTTCCTACTTTTGGAAAGCCGCGCTGCAGAAAACAAATTGAGAATGTAGTTGAAGGTTCTGTCCGAGAAACTCTCTAATGTGTCTGATTATAATGGTTCTTTATTGCAAGGAAGCATCTGATGGCTAATTTTGCCTTCATTTCCAGAGTTATGATGCCACAACGCACTTTGAGCCTACTGTCGTGGATGTTCTTGATATGTATACCATGATCGCTGGCAAGGTAATTCTCAGGACTTTGAGTATTGAATAATTTTGAAGTGTAGAGCATGGTAACTATTAATATTATGATGAATGCCTATTGATGGAATTGATGATTCCTAGATATTTAGTTGTAGTTTTGGAAGTTGCATCTGTTTTTTTTGTTTTCTCTGGAAATAACCAACTCAAATCTCTAAGATTTATCAAAATGTCACTTGGAATCATCATAATCACAAATGTAATTTTCTAATATGAGTACATATATTGCAATACATTTTTTAAAAGCAGAGCCCTTTGCAGTTAGAGGCTTTAAAGCACTCAGACATGGAACGATAGATATGAAATTGCATGCTTCTCTATGATAATTGCAGACATCTCTATACTTTGTCGTCAACAACCTCTGATTGAACTTCAATGGTATTGTCTTTCTTCTCTTTTAAATCCTTGTTTTTATGTGCATCTTGTACCCATTTGGCTATGCCTCTGTTGACTGTCTTTGAAAATATGGCTGCTTTGAATGCGCTTCCCATCTGTAATTAGCTAACTCAGTAACATATTAACCTATCAACGAGAGAGTAGTTTAAGTATCAGATGTTTTATTTTTTGAACGGACCTGTGTCACTATTGCGTAAAGTGGAAGGGTGCTATAACTGCACATGAGCTGCACAATGATCCTGTATCCACAAAACGCAGAAAATATTCTTGATTCCATGTATGCAGAAATAACATCTTGGTGTTATTGCATGTATACTTGATATGCCAAAGATTTATACCCAATTACAAGTCGAGGTATGATGAAATAAATTTGTCCCATAATGCAGCAATTGAATCCAAACATGATCTGCAAGAATGGTGTAAGACAATGAGCTTTGTTCAAGTGGAAACAGTGATTACAATGGAAGGTTGCATACCCATATCCAGAAGAAAACTGCTATCTCGAAAGCGTTTTGGAAGAGGATGAAATGGATCAGGTTAAGAACAAGGTGAGGACGATGGAACCAGAAATGATCATCCTTAGGCTCAACTACTAACTGCCCTTCTCCTTTCTGATGAGTTTTTGCTGCTTCTCTGGCCAGTTCCACCATAACATGTTCCAACTTGGCTCCCACCACAAATAATAGCTGATAATCAGGCCAAAACATTCTATTAGTTGTATCATCAAACGCTAAATTTAGATTTATACTTATCAGTCTGGAAATTAACAGTGCCAAATTGGATATTACTCACAATTAAGGGAAGGAAAGACAGCCAAAAATATACGTGCCAACCTTCAGAAAACAGGAAAGTTGAGGAAATTTCATGAAAATGTATTCAACCAGTTTCAGTTCCTGATGCATACTTGTATACATCTTATTTCTTTGTATATAATTTAAGGCCTTACCGTCGACATTTAACAGCAAGAAAACGACTACAACTATCCAAAGATACCATCTGCAATGCAAAATAAAATGAGAGTTCATATAGTATTGATGAAACAAGGAAATTAAGATGAATGAAATGGCACCTGATACCAACAACTTGCTTGAAATCATCTTCCAAACATCGTATCATATACTTGTAAAAGTTGAATTTTTGGTTATCTTTGCAGTGTCTCTACGACAACAACAAGTCCATGTATTATGAGATTGTTTTATACAGTAAACTAAGTTTCGGCACTTTCATTACATGAGAAAACTAACCATGACGAAACCCTGTCGCAGTGTTATATAGTCTGATTTTGTGACAGAATGATGGAATTGTTTGATGAGAGCACACTGATACAAGGATAACAAGAAAAGAGTTAGACGAAAGCTTAGATATATGACAGGCATCAAGATGGTAAAATGGCGTACCATCCAACCAAGTATAGCAGAGTTTTTTCCACACATAAAATTTCCTCGAACAAAAGCGTGGTCATTTACATCAATCTCTCTTTTCTGTAGAACTGCACAGACATGGTGTTAGGAATTGTCTTGAATGAGGAAAAAAGACAATGCTTAGATATGCTCTGAAGATAAAATACGTGAAGACATACAAAAACAAAACGCCTACCTTTGTTAGGATCATATTTTCCTTGCAAGATAGAGTTCTCCCAGCGTTGCCATTCCCTTATCTGAATTGCATGAGAGATGCGATAAACTCCCATATGTACCAAACAACAGTAAAAAATGTAAATCTGTATAGCTTACTTTTGTTTGTCCGAGAATGATAGTTAACACTGTTGAAATTACATGGACAGTCGCCAGCACAAATATGAAAATATGAAGATCATGGAGAGCATCAAGTGATAGCAGGGGGACCTTATCCTAATTAAGCCAGCCATCAAAGAATTAGTCCAACACTGGGAACCAACAAATGCTTCTCTTCGAAGAACTATGATATTGGTCTTAGAACAAGTACGATAAAATTGGAAATGGGCACCTTCCCACACGGAGATTCACCAGTTGAAAGCAAGCTTCTACGGAAGGAAATCTGAGAATGTTCACGTGTGTTGCCTGGCTTCTTGTTGCATGGGAGAAATTTGTGGGTCAGATTTTCCGGAATGCAAATACGAGAAATCGCATTTTGGAAGACAGCCAAGAGTAGGGAGATGAATCCCAAAAGCATCAACTCTGCACCCAGAATCAGATCATGAAGAAAAAAATATCAAAACCATAATTCTTCATAAAACTCTTGCATGAAACCATGTACTATTCGGTGAAATTTCTTCTTGCTAGACACAGGTTTGCTGGATAGGAGGAGGAGGGGATTAAGGAGGATAAAAAGAGAGGGGACACAGAATGAAAGCTCACCTTCCTTCAATTTCTGAAGTGCCTCAAACAGTGCCTTTGGCTTCTTTTTTTAGATACTAAACAAAAGGCAACAAAATCGAGATGAAAATTCCAAAAACATGTAACATGTTGCAAGCAAAAGATTCAAAGCTAAATGCATGGTAGAAGTAGAGAAAGAGGAGAAGCTAAAGGTGGGAAAGAATTCTAACCTTGCCGATGGAGTGAATCAGTCTCTCAACGGTAAAGGAAATGAAAACAATAACCGAGCAAACAGCAGCAATCACCCATGTTGGTGTGTAGTCTAGCGGAATTCCTCCTTCACCTCCCATCTCTCCCAGCTATCAGAGTCCTTCCTCTTCCAAAACACTGGTTTTTTTGGTGTAATCCAATCACTCTGCCCTTGACATGCATACCACCTTTCAAAAGCAGGAATCAATCATTTGGATCCTTTTCTTTTTTGTGGCATTTACTAGTGCAGTGATTGGGCCACATCGTCTTTCAATACTTTTTTCATGTTATCATCTTTTTGGAAAGTAGGAATCTCAATATGAATCATGCAAGCCTTTTCCATGGCCCTTATCTTACATGAACCTAACTTTGCCTTTGGAGATGTAAAGCAGAGGAAGGAGAAATCATTCACTCATCAGGACTCTTTTTTTTTACTGAGTTCCATGAATGATTTTGGTTGTTCAGCATGCAAAAGTAATCTTCAACAAGTAGAAATTTAAGGTTAACGAATGTATTAACATAGAACGTTAACCGCTTACAAAAATTCTTCCGATAAACATATGAAAATGTATGTGTATATATATATATATATATTAGTAAATGAACTTTGTAAGTGATAGAAGTATGCCAACTACTCCAGTTAATTATTGGTTTATACCACATAAGAGCAGCATGACGAGACGCCAATTCCTGCTGCTTCTCCTCAAACATAGATGTGTGAAAATGCTTGGTAATTGTGAATGAAGGTAAGCCCTTGACTACTTCTGGATAAGCAGTTGTTTACAAATATAAATTTCATGATAAAATACAAGTATTTGTCAATAATACAATGATTATCTCGGAATATATGTACTTTTAAAGAGTTAATGAATTCGAAGCATTTGATGGGTCTATGTAAGAAATCAAAAGAGGGGGTAGTCGTGTTGAGGCATTTAAAAGATAAATTTGATGCGTTCTACAACAATGCCACTTGCAAATTCATCCTTGCTCCTCACAAAAAATAATTCTTGTACGCTCTTTTATCACCGCTAATTGGAATTACCTGGGAATGGTGGAAAAAGCGGGTACAATCTGGTATTCCGGACACATATCCGGTCTCCATGCACTTGGGACTGACACTTGGTAAGCCATTTCTCTAACCTGTTTTGATCATCGACAGTTAATCATTGTTAAATACGCTTCAAAGGTAATCCTGTAGGTGTGAAGTACTGACTGCCGCAATTCACATCATGAAATAGTTGAAATAGAGAAATAAGCCCACACGGAGAAAAGTTTTCCCAACCTCAGTGGCAAGAAACAAACTCTAAACTGAACCTTTCAATCATAAAAACAGCCTAAATTTAATAATAAATAAAACAAAACCTTTTACCCTCTCCTTGGTGAGGTGGCCAATTTTCAGCCCCAGTCGGCCGGCGGAACCTAGCTGCTATCGTCGACGGTATCAGACCTGGGCCAAGTTCGGCTGCAGCCAGAATCGAACCACTGGCCAATTTTTTTTAAGGTTCGACACACGATTAAATCTAACCGCACCTTAAAAATAAAAAAATAATACCGTTGACAGACAGAACATAGCCGACCACGGCTAGATCTATCAGCACCGCCATAAGACCGCAAGAAAGAAGGGAAGCTCTACCTTGACGTTATGTCATTGTACTATATGTCGAGAAAAGAGAAGAACATCCGTACCTCAGTAATGATCGCTCCCCACCGAGACTTTGATGGGCTAATGCGTATATGCCACATGCTTGAAACCTAAAGCTATGGATAGACATCAAACAGCTCTCTGGTTTTAATTATGAGACAGTGGTTTGAAGAAGACGGTGAACTCTTTTAATCTGAGGGGACCAAACGAAACAGTGATGACAGTAATCATCACTAAATTCCAAGTGGGTTGAGCTACGCAAGTTTCGTGATTTTTTCCCCCATCATGCTTCACATTCTGAGTTGAAACAAAAGTATTTTCAAGACGTATTCTTCGCCATTTCAATTTTTTTCTGAACAAACAAGCAGGGAAAAGTGGGGATAAAATATAAGACCACAACTCTGATCTGAATATAGTTAGAAACTTGAGGTGAACGTGCGACAAACTGCGCCTAAGGTTTCTAATGCTCATTCAATCTTTTGAAGAATCCTCAGTGTAGACTTTGTGATGCAACAGCCGGGACATCAAAAAGGATGCCAAACCTGGTTTAGACAAAAGAATCGATTGGGTATGTGCAAACTGCGCGTGCACCAACTGAATCCCAAATCAAGATGACACTCTACGTCATTATATACCCATCTCAGAGAAAAACCACCCAGTTCTCAACATGAGTTTCCAGCAGAGATCTTTTTCTGTCAGTGTGGGGAATGGGGAGTAAGGTTCTTACCCTCTGTGATTGAATCCATGTACGCCTTCTCACCTTCGTCAAAAGTGTTACTTATCCAACTCAATATACAGTATAAAACATTTTCACCAGTTAAACAAAAATTGCGGCCTCAATTTTTCCGAGGTGAAATGAAATATAAAAAACACATCTCAAGAGGTAACTCTCTGGAATAGATCCATCAATCTTGCCAGGGGTCCTTCGCCATCAGCTTGAAAAGAACCAAATGCATACCCATGCAACTGATCAATTTTCTTATTCCTTTGTCAATAAATGTTTAACTTTTCTTTGCCAACAAGAAGTTTAGGCAGCTCGTCTCATTTAGCCACCCAACAAGCTTTTTTCTTGAATGCCCTACATGAGAAGATGCTAAAACTCATGAACATTCCTTTTCCAACCATCAAGAAATTTTCTAGATCACTTTGAACATTCATCAGTTCCATTTTATCCTTCGTTAATGTGTACTCTATCCATGTTTTTTTCTTCTAATATTCTGCCTACTTATCTCACACTTCAATAAATGACACTCAATTCAAATTCTTTCAATCCCTGAATTCTCATACCATTTTCAATAAACTGATTAGGGGTGTTAATTGAGCGAGTGAGCCGAACTCAACATATGTTCGAACTCGACTTGAATAGTTCGAAACTCGTTCGAACTCGACTCGAGATCGAACGAATTTTGGACATACATGCTCGAGTTCGATTCGAATATTTTTTATGTGTTCAAACTCGACTCGAGCTAGAATATACTTAAATTGTTTAAATTTTGTAAGCTCGTTCGCCCAGCTCATTCGTTAGCTCGAAACCAACTCAATTAAAAGTCAAAAGTACCTTACTTAAAAAAATGAGGCCAATATGATTTAAACCCACAACCTTGAAGTCATTAAGGTGAATGCTTACCATCTCAACTATCTTGCTTCTTTGTTATTATATTATATATATATATAAATAAATAAATAAAATATAATATAAAGATTATATTATTATATTATTTTATCGAGTCGAGTTCGAGTCGAACTACGAGTTAAGTTCGAGTCGAGTTCGAGTTACAACCGAGTCGAGTCGAGTCGAGTCGAACACGAACTTGCTCAAGCTCGGCTTGTAAGATTCGAATTCGAGTCGAGTTCGAGTCGAGCATTTAAATGTCGAGTTTCGAGTCGAGTCAAGCCGAGCCGAACGCTAAATGCTCACGAGCTGGCTCACTCAATTAGCAACCTTAAAACTGATGCCTTAAAGAAGAGTTTCCTTTTATCAATCATCCTGGCTGAATTTTCTCCACCTCCATAAAATACGAATGAAATTAACTAATAATTTGAATTCATATGTACTTAGTTTTACTTATCCCTTTGCCAAGTTATCAATGCCAAAGTCTTGTCTGTCATCTGAAAGCTTAATCTGATCCATCCAATCCGGTCGGCAAAGAGCTAATATGTTCAAATAAAGGATGTGTAGTTGAGAAGAATTGAACTTTCATTGAGAAGAAAAGATTTACAGCAATGAGGAGGGGTTTTATATCTACATAACTTGATAGGCAAGCATCTCAACATTCCTATTTTTGAAAACTAAGACATTTACAGAAATACCCTCCCTTATACATTCCAAACATTACACTATCTTATACATTCCTAACATCCCCCTCAAGCGAGACAATGGCACAATGCCGAGCTTGAAGACGTTGGCAGAGAAAGGGCGAAGCAGCAAAGCTTTGGTGAACATATCAGCCAACTGTTCTGATGAAGAAACATGTTGTGTTTGTAATTTATGCAAAGCAACCTGCTCCCTAACATAATGATAATCAATTTCAATGTGTTTGGAACGAGCATGAAAAACAGGATTCACAGTTAACTGTAAGGCACTAAGATTATCACAAAACAGAATTGGACAAGATGGTTGTGAGATATGAAGATCAGTGAGAAGATATGACAACCAAGTAATTTCAGCAGCAGTGGTGGCCATAGCTCGATATTCTGCTTCAGTGCTACTACGAGAAACAGTTGGTTGTTTCTTGGCAGACCAGGAGATGCAATTAGCACCAAGAAAGGTACAAAAACCAGTGGTAGAACGCCGTGTTTGAGCACAACCAGCCCAATCAGAATCAGAATAAGCACGAAGAGAGAAATCAGTGTGAGAGGATAAAAATTGACCATGATCAATGGTGCCTTTTACATATCTAAGAATCCTCTTTACTTGGGAAAAATGGAAA
>JAURVB010005524.1:0-31993 GCA_033002965.1 Piper betle
TCGCAACTCCGACCCAAATACCGTAATCCCGATAATTTGCTCGGTCACATCCACGCACCCATGCTTGCCCACGTACCGCTATGCTACTTGTCTTGGTACGCCTAGTATTTATATCTATACACTTGGTTATCACTCTCGCTCAGCCGATATGCGCTCAAACTCACAACCTGGAACCCGTATGCCTCTGAGGTTTCCTCCTGCCCAAATACCGACATGCTCGGTACTCTCATTACCGACTATAATGCCGATACACTCCATCGAGTACCGGTACTCTGCTCGTTCCAAATCCTAGAACTTGCTAGTACACCTTGGTCACCTGACACACTCCATGCACCACAGCTTGATCTTTGCTTGCAACTATAACACGGATTAACACTGGTAAGTTGTTTCCACCACTTGGATAGCACCGACTATCCGTCTTGGACATGGGATGACTAGGAACAACCGCCAAACCGTAGCTCCTGACTTGTCCCACGGCTATTGCCATGATAGTCCTCCCCCACCAATGAGACCCGACGTCCTCATAGGAGGGTTAGGTCCTCCACAGCACTTCTTGAAGTCCATCCACTTGGATAGATCCGACTCTGGTTCTCCTGCATCTGTATACAAACTCCATCCGATCCTTTGAAGTCCCTAGGCTGGACATGCCTATACTCCAAAATCCTCCTACCTTTTTCCCAAATTGTTGCGGGATGATAGGGAGCTCTCTTCGGATGAGCTCTTCTCGGATTGACTAAATCCTCATGGAAAGGTTCGAAAAAGTAACATGAAAAACTGGGTGAAGCTTGTATACTTGTACCTTCTCTACCTCATAAGGACCATCGTGCCTTTGCACCAATACCTGATGCCCCTTGATACGTCTGATTTTCTCCCAAACCAGTGGCTTGAACTTTAGCATTACTTTGTCCTCCGCATTAAATGATAGTGCCCTTCTCGTCAGGTCCGCATATCTTCACATTCTACTTGTTGTCTTGGCGAACGAATCCACTGCATCCCATGTAGCTGGACACCGTACTCCGCCTCCCTATAGAGCAAC
This sequence comes from Piper betle, assembly GCA_033002965.1. Classification (NCBI taxonomy): domain Eukaryota; kingdom Viridiplantae; phylum Streptophyta; class Magnoliopsida; order Piperales; family Piperaceae; genus Piper; species Piper betle. Next base: position 1,037 of record JAURVB010005524.1, read on the forward strand.
CTCAAGTGGTGTAAGAGGCTGGTAGCCTATAGCAACTAAGTCTCCCTAGCTGAAAATGATGTAGGTTATAACAAAACTGTGCCACCTCAAGAAGTTCCAACCAATTCCTATTGCTTGCTATGATGAAATGCCTCAATGCATTCGCCCTCTCAATCTGCCCATCAAACTGAGAATGGTTAGCTGTAACAATGTCAGTCAGAACCACAGTACTTCCCACATTACTGAAGAACCATTCGGCAGCAGTCTCAACTGAGCACCCCTATGGTATTACTGCGAACACGAGTACTAAGAAAACCAACCCACTAACCTTGTTGACATTCCCTTCACCCTAGGGAATCTGGACACCAAGTCCATTGAGACCGTGCTCTATGGTCTTGAAGGTGTAGCTAGTGGCTGCAGAAACCCGACCTCTAACCTTTTTCTCCACCTTATCCTACTGACCCACCAGACAAAATCTGAAAAAAACTCCATTATCAGCCTCCGTGAAAGCTGGCCCGATCTTGTTCCCCCAGTAACTCCTCTGGACAGGGATCACCGACAGCTTAGCGAGGATGATCACCTGTGCCCCCCCCGATTGCCGTCGCGACCTCCTTGCTGCACTTGATGCTGAACCCGACATGGCCATTGCCATCGCCGAAGATGACGAAGGCCTTGAACCTGGTTCGCTTCCCGGCGTGGGTCTACTTCTCCACCAGCATGATCTTCATGACGTCGTCCTTGTGCACCTTGCCCAGGAGGGTCTCTATGATCTAGTGCTCCTTCACTGGCAGCGAGTGGAGGTAGATGTGCTCCAAAGACCAGATCTTTCCCTCCTTCACCAGCCTACCAAGTTTGGTAATGGGCACCCACTTCTCCTGCTCCTCATGCCGCCCACCGTGTAGGTCCCTGCACCGGTCTCAGCGCCCGCCCTGGCCGAAGCTGCCATAGTCGCCTCCGCCTCTTTCCACCATGGTCGAAGGAGATGGGCAATCCCAGCAAATTGTAGCACCTTCTTCAGCACCCTCGACACAACGATCCCGGATCCTCTCGGCGCTGGGACCATCCTTACCGTCACCAACCCGCACTTACTAGTGACTGTGTAGGGCATAGTATGGGGCTTGCTTCCTGATCTTCATATCAGACATGCCATTCACTGCCTCAAAGAGAACTCGGTCATCACCACCCAGGTATCAAACGCTAGCAACACCGCCTCCCGCAACCTGTCATTGCACAGGTCGAGCGAGACGAAGGCATACATGAGACTGGTCTTGGAGGGCGGCCACATGGGTGTCCCCAGTAAGTAGCAAAGTCCAAAGAACCGCCTCTTTGCCTGTTGCAGAGATTTTTTCTTTCTTAGACAATGCACCACGGCCTCCTACTGCAGTATACTACCCACGCTCTGTCTGAAGCGTCTGTCACCACTCCAAACAGTTGTCCAAAATCCGGCTTCGTACCTACAAGCGGTTGATGTAGTTGCTTCTATCCTCAATTTGCATCCTCCCCCATTGATAATTTGTTCTATCAAATTTCTCAATATTTCTAGTCTTAAAAGTGTCCGTCATGACTCCCACTCAAATAAAGATCCGATTGAATGAAAGTTCCCACAGACGGTGCCAATTGTTGAGAAAAATCCCCAAATGTTGGAGATCAACAACAACGAACACAAGTTATGGGAAAATAATGCCTAAGAAATAAAATAAAACAAAACCAAAAGAACAGAGATTTAACGTGGAAAACCCTCCTTTCTCAAGAGTCAAAAACCACGGGACAACAACGAACAATTCACTACTTCAACCAAAAATTACAGCCATCAAACATATAGAGATGTACAAGTAGATTACTTACCCAACCTATACAATTGAGATTACAAGATTTTCTCTCTCTCTCAATACTCTATATAAGATTAAACCGGTGAATAATATATTTCCCTCTTCTTATCTCTATATCTCTTTTCCTTTTATCTCTCACATCTTGTCTTCTTTTGTCTTGGCCTTGACTTGGAGAAGCTTTGAGACCCTTCATCTCCATGAAACAACAAACATTCACCTCTGTTTGTATTTCGAGATTCCTTTAGTATTCTGAGTTTGAGAATGAGCTACATATTATTAATATTCATAATAACAAATATTAACAGAATATGATTTTCAATAGCAATAGAAATTAATAAATTTTCATGTGAAGATCATACCATTGTCGCTTTGACTTAGTGGTAACATGGCCCTTTTCATTACGGCCAATGAATTTGGAAAGACCAAAATTGGATACCTTCACATTCAGATGATCATCCAGGATAATGTTACTTGATTTAATATCTCTGTGTACTATGGGAGGATCGGATAATTCATGGAGGTAAGACAGACCTCTGGCTGCACCAAGAGCAACTCGAATACTCCTCTTCCAATCCAATCGAACTCCAGATATTCCTGTAGAATAAACAACTAGAAGCATGAGATAATGGAGTTATATTTCCACCAAGAATCCATTGAAAGTAAAGTTTGATCTACTTCAAGACATACCTCCAAGGCTTTCTATTAAACTACCATTGGGAATGAACTCATAAACAAGCATCTATTCCCGATTTTCAAAGCAAAAACCAACAAGGCTGACAAGGTTTTTGTGATGAAGCCTTGAAAGCATCTCGATTTCTGTATTAAATTCCCGTCCTCCCTGCATGGACCCTTGCTGGGCTCTTTTGATAGCAACTAGCTGCCCATCTGGAAACACTCCCCTATAAACCTGTAATTGCAAACTTCAATTGTGACATTTCCATGAAACACTTTTGTTGTAAATTTGTAATAGCAGCTCTACTGAAAACCAAAAGAGCACATTCACCTTCCCAAAACCACCACTTCCAATTTCATATGCTTCAGAGAAATTGTTGTTGCTTTTTTAAGATCATTATAAGAAAACAATCTTGCTGCTTTTACCTGAGGAGCACTACTATCAATCTTACTTTGATCCCAGTTTGCTGAAATGAAGAAGCAAGGACATAACCTAAAGTTATGAGAGACACAAATCTTGAATGACTGAAACAACATAAACGTGCATTGTGCAGGAACCATACCAAAAACACTGCCCTGCTCAACAACCTGTTTTGCTTTTCTCTTTTGCACAAAAGCATAAACTCCAAGGGCAACAACTAAAAGCACAAGAACAGTTCCACCGGTCGCTGCTCCAATTATCGCTCCTTTGTTAGAGCTGGAAGACTTGGAACTCACCTTAACCTCCTCTAAATGAAATGCAAGCCAATCAATTTTACGAGATACCAACATTTAAAATGCACTTGAATAGTAGGTTATACGATGGTGGTGAGAAATACCAGGAAAGGCACCATATGGAAGTGCAATGAAAAAGAAAGGACCAAATGCTGGTGGAGGCTTGAAAGTTTGATTGCTAAGAATGAAACCAATTTGGGAAACGTTTGAGCGATTGAAGCATAATTCAACTGAAAAAATATCCTAGCTCACTTCTAGATAGTCATCTTGTTAATATGTGTAATTCTATTAATGATATGTAGCCCATTGTCACACTCGGAATACTAAAAGAATCTCGGAATATCAACAGAGGTGGCTGTTTGTTGTTCTATGGAGGATGAAGGGTCTCAAAGCTTCTCTATAAATTGAGCTTCATTTGCCTCATTCTATAAACAAGACAAGCAGAGAAAACAAGACAAGAAAGACAAGAGGAGAGAAAAGAGAGAGATAGAGAAGATATAGAGATAAAAAAGAGGGAAAATATTATTCACGAGTTTAATCTTATACGGAGTATTGAGAGGGAGAGAAATCTTGTAATCTCAATAGTATAAGTTGAGTGAGTAATCTTCTTGTACATCTCTATATGTTTGATGACTGTAATCTTTGGTTGAAGTAGTAAATTGTTCGTTGTTGTCCCGTGGTTTTTGACTCTCGATAGAAGGAGAATTTTCCACGTTAAATCTCTGTTCTTTTAGTTTTGTTTTATTTTATTTCTCAGGCATTATTTTCCCAAATCTTGTGTTCGTTGTTGTTGATCTCCTACTTAGGGGATTTTTCTCAACAATCGGCGCCGTCTGTGGGAACTTTGGGTCTCATTCAATCGGACTTTGATTTGAGTGGGAGTCATGGCGGACACTTCCAAGACAGGGAAGATTGAGAAATTTGATGGAACAAATTATCAATGGTGGAGGATGCAAATTGAGGATCATTTATACGAGAAGCAACTACATCAACCGCTTGTAGGTACCAAGTCAGAAGCGATGTCAGCCGAGGAGTGGGCCTTGTTGGATAGGCGAGCCTTAGCTATCGTTCGATTGTGTTTAACACAGTCGGTGGTGTTTAATGTCTCCAAACAGACAACCGTCAAAGGGTTGATGGAGGCATTAGCTGGTGTTTATGAGAAGTCATCAGCCTCTAACAGGTTATTTTTGTTGAGGAAGCTTGTCTCTTTAAGGATGCCTGAAGGTAAATCTATTGCTAATCATTTGAATGATTTCAATAAAATTTGGGCACAACTTGAATTTGTGGAGATGACCTTTAGTGAAGATATTAAATCTTTAATGTTCATGTGTTCTTTGCCGGAGAGTTGGGATATGGTAATTACTTCGATAAGTAATGCATCAAAAGAACAACTAAAGTTTGATGAAGTGCTAGGTGCAATCTTGAATCAGGAGATGATGAAGAGGAGCATGGTAGATAGCACACCGTCTATCTCGGGCACAACTTTGTCTGTGGACAAAAGCAAGGGCAAAGAAAGAGGAAGAGGTCAAAGTAGAGGTCCTAAGAACCGAGGGTGCTCTAAATCCAAAAGAAAATTCAAGGGTAAGCCTACTTGTTGGATTTGTGACAAGGAAGGACATTTAAAGAAGGATTGCCCCGAGCGAGTCAAGAATGTAGCAAATATTGTTGATGGTCATGAAGAGAAATTTTGTTTATCTATTCATGATGATTACAACATAGATACATGGTATATTGATTCAGGTGCTTCATTTCATTGTACTTCTCACAAAGAATGGTTTTGTGATTTTGTCAAGAGTGAGTTTGGATATGTAACTATTGGCAATGGTCAGAAGTGCAAAATTGAAGGTAAGGGAGTAATTCATTTGAAGATGCATGATGAAGGTAAACTTATTCTCAAGGAGGTCAGGTATATACCTGAATTGAAGAAGAATCTTATATCTGTTAACAAGCTGGACCAAGAGGGCTATAGGATCACATTCGAAAATAATCAGTGGAAGATCAGCAAGGGAGCATTGGTAGTGATCATGGGGAAGGCGGTGGGCACACTTTACCCATTGTCTACCAAGGTAGATCCGTTTGTTTCTTTGGCCACTGAGAAGAATGACATAACAACATTATGGCATAGAAGGCTTGGTCACTTGAGTGAGAGTGGGATGAGGATCTTACATTCCAAGAAGGTTTTGACAGGTATAATTGATTCTAACTTTGGTTTTTGTGAAGACTGTGTTTTAGGTAAACAGAAATGGGTCAGTTTTACAAAGGATGAGCGAGAGATGAAATCCAAAAGGTTGGAGTTGGTTCATACAGATGTTTGGGGGCCAGCCCATGGTAAATCTTTTGGAGGTAATTTCTATTTTGTTACCTTCATTGATGATTTTAGTAGGAAGACATGGATCTACACTATTAAGAAAAATCAGAAGTCTTTAGCATTTTCAAGATATGGAAAGCCCAAGTTGAGAATGAAAGAGGTTTGAGATTGAAATATCTTCTGTGGGATAATGGCGGAGAATATTGTAATAAGAAGTTTAACTCCTATTGTGAAAAGCGGGGGATTGGAAGGATCAAGACAGTGCCAAGGACACCACAACAGAATGGGGTGGCGGAGAGCATGAATAGGATCATCCTAGAGCGAGCGAGAAGCATGAGGGTTCATGCTAGGCTCCCTTTGCATCTTTGGGGTGCCGCTATGGATACAGCTGTCTATCTAATCAACTGAAGTCCATCAAGCATCTTAGGTGGAAAAATACCAGAAGAGGTATGGTCTGGTAAGAAAGTTGACTACTCTTTTCTTAAGGTCCTTGGTTGTATTGCATATGCACATGTTGACAGGGAATCAAGAAAGAAGCTTGATGCAAAGTCCCTCAAATGTGTATTTCTTGGATATGGGGGCAACGAGTATGGTTACCGGATGTGGGATTTCGAGAACAACAAGGTGTTTCAAAGTCGGGATGTTGTATTCAATGAAGAGTGCATGTACAAAGACAGGAAGAAAGAAAAGATTGAGGAGTCCAAAGAAAAGAGTATATGGAGCTTGATGAGACAGATGAAGAGATACCAAGTGCTGAAAATCAAGGATTTGTTCCAAGTGATGAGGAACAATTATCTTCTAAAGAGGCAGAACAAGAAGGTGAGTCACAGGCTAATCAACCACATGACGATGAATCAGATTCTGAATATTCTAATGCACAAGTTGAAATTGATGACTCAGAGCCACCACAAGAGATAATTGTTGCTCATGAACCAAGGAGGAGCACAAGGGTTAGGAAGCCTACTTAGAAATTAAATTTAATTGTACAACATGTTTTGTATACTGATGCAGGAGAACCAGAGTCCTATGATGAAGCCATGAGTGACAAAGCTCATCTTAAGTGGGAGTTGGCCATGAAGGATGAGATGTCATCATTAGAGAAGAATCATACATGGGAGTTGGTGAAGTTGCCACCAAAAAGAGGGTTCTACAAAACAAGTGGATCTATCGGGTCAAGTCTGAAACCGGTGGTGTACAAAGGTATAAGGCAAGACTTGTAGTGAAAGGTTTTGGTCAAAGAGAATGAATTAATTTTCATAATATATTTGCACCTGTTGTGAAAATGGACTTCTATTAGAATTATTTTGAGTGTTGTGGCTGTAAAGGGATTGTATTTAAAATAGCTTGATGCAAATTGTAACGACCAGGCCATTTGTCACAACATTGTGGGCCTAGCTGGCCAGGTGTTACTCACAATTAAGCAAATATGTCTAACATTTTTTTTAACAAAAACATATATAAAGATCCCACAGTCTTAGACCGTTTCCCAGTAGCCACACTTATTTCTCAAATAAATAATAAAAGGAGTCCTCATATTTATTTTTGCTCCATGCCCTGGTTGTCAATCACCTACTTTCGTATCTGCACACCTACGGAGGCAATTCCGCGTTAGTGATTACAACACTAAGTAGTATAATAGATAAAACAAATCAAGTACATTCCACTATTTATGTTTATTTTAATATGCGGTGGAGTGATTCCGCTATACTCCAAAAAAATGCGGAGGAGGTATCCGCTGTGATCTGCACACCCCGGCCGTAGCCCTTTTGTGAGGAGGCTCCAGTGGCCGTAGCCTTTTTGTGGGGAAGCTATCACTGCATTCAGGTGATTGCTACGCCCCGTTTTTGGGGAAGCTCTCACTACCAATTCTAGTGCCAGTGCCTCACACACCCCGGTCGTAGCCTTTTTATGGGGAGGCTATCACTGCACTCAGGTGAATGCTACGCCCCGTTTGTGGGGAAGCTCTCACTACCAATTCTAGTGCCAGTGCCTCACACACCCCGGCTGTAGCCTTTTTATGGAGAGGCTATCACTGCACTCAGGTGAATGCTACGCCCCATTTGTGGGGAAGCTCTCACTGCCAATTCTAGTGCCAGTGCCTCACACACCCCGACCGTAGCCTTTTTATGGGCAGGCTATCACTGCACTCCAGTGCGATGGAGGAATCGCTGTGCCTCACTCACCCAGGCCGTAGCCTTTTTATGGGGCGACTATCACTACTCCAAAACAATGTCGATGCATTACACAATTTACGCACATAATACAACCCCGTGTCGGACTGAGTCAATTCTTTGACCCTAGTTGCACTCGGTGCATGGTGGTCGAATCTGGGCTCAGGCCGACCAAGGCTACCAATAAGGAAAATACAATGTTCTACCTATTATACGTACCTGACTTGTGACTTCGTCTGACTGTGACCCGTGAACCCTAATCTGAATGAGGGCATAAAATTATACATTAGTATAATTTTATTTTGCATGAACCTACATGCAACTTACATGAATAATATACTATCAATTTTAAATGATGTAATTAGTTCATGTTACTCTTCATTCCTTATTAAATTTTCAGCAATTCTAATGATAATTAATTATTAACATGTCCATTTACAAAACAACTAAGCAATCGACAAGAACCCCATGCATAAGACGTTGGAGATCTAGCAACTTGGCAGGGCGTCTTCAACAAACCTTGCATGCAAGAATCCTAATGGAAACAAATAAGATGAGGGATGAAATACTCACACAGTAATGGGGAGGTCACCTGGGACGGAGATGAGAGATGAAATACTCCCTCCTCCTGCATATATATACACTTCAACCATTCCCTCCATTAAATTCTCATACCCCATCATCCATTGGTATTTCCTAGGTTCAACGAGCCCCTTCATTAAATTCTCACACCCCATCATCCATTGGCATTTCCTAGGTTCAACAAACCCTTCATTAAATTCTCACACCCCATCATCCATTCATGAATAGGTATTTTCTAGGTGACCTTAAGTCGAACCATGACCGGTTGACTTGATAACCAACCATATTGGTTCATCTATATTTATTTCATAATATTTAGGTTCGAGTCTTGTAATAAAAATCATGGTTTTTACATAAATACAGCTTTCCTTTATGGTGATTTGGAGGAGGAGATCTATATGTAATAGCCAAAAGGATTTGAAGTGAAAGGTAAAGAAAATATAGTGTGCAAATTGAAAAGGAGTTTATATGGACTCAAACAAGCACCAAGGCAGTGGTATTTGAAATTTGACAAGTTTATGTTAGATAATGGATTTGTTAGGCGCAATTCGGACCACTGTGTATATCTACAAAAGTTTAATGATGGCAATTTCATTATTTTAACTTTGTACGTAAATGACATGTTTGTTGCCGGGACTTGTATGGAGAAAATTGTTAATCTCAAGATGAGGTTAACCAAGAGTTTTTCCATGAAGGACTTGGGTGAAGCAAAACAACTTCTTGGGATTCAAATTACCTGAAACAAGAAGAGCAAGAAGTTGTGGTTATCTCAAGAAGGTTATGTGAAGAAAGTTCTTGAGAGATTCAACATAAATGAATCTAAGCGGGTAACTACTACATTGGGTAGTAATTTCCAATTGTTAAAAGAATAGGATGCTAAGAGTGAGTAGGATAAAGCTCACATGAAAACAGTGACTTATGCTTCAGCTATTGGAAATCTTATGTATGCTATGGTGAGTACAAGACCAGATATTGCACATGCAGTAAGAGTAGTGAGTAGATTCATGAAGAACCCAGGAAAAGAATACTAGAAGGCAAAAAAATGGGTTTTTAGGTATTTGAAAGGAACTTCTAAATACTGTTTGTGTTTTGGGGGTGAAAATATTGATGTGCAAGGTTATGTGGACTCGAACCATGCTGGAAATAGAGACAATGGCAGGAGTACATCTGGATATATCTTTACAGTTGGTAGAACCACAGTGAGCTGGGTTTCTAAATTGCAAAAGATAATTACTCTATCTTCAACTAAGGCTGAATATGTGGCTGCTACAGAAGCTAGCAAGGACTATATTTGGATTAAAACTTTCATGAATGAGTTAGGTTTTAATGGGATTGATTGCAGGTTGTTCAGTGATAGTCAAAGTGCAATCCATTTAGCCAAGAACTCGGCATTTCATTCTAGGACCAAGCATACTCGGTTAAGGTATCATTTTATCATATGTTTGTTAGAAGAAGGTAAATTGAAGTTGGTGAAGATAGATGACAAAAAGAATCCAGCGGACATGTTGACTAAACCGGTGGAGGGACAAAAGTTGAGTTTCTGCTCAACTTTGGGAAACTTGCACTAATATGCAGGTGGACTTATGCAACGAACAAGTGGAGGAAGAATTTGGACTAGTGTGTTCCAATCGGACTCTAAGTGGGAGATTGTTAATATGTGTAATTGTATTAATGATATGTAGCCCATTGTCACACTCGGAATACTAAAAGAATCTCGAAATATCAACAGTGGTGGTTGTCAGGGATGCTAATTGAGCGAGCGAGCTGGGCTCAACTTGTGTTGGAATTCACCTCGAATAGTTCGAAACTCATTCGAGCTCGAATACACTTAAACTGTTTAATTTTTTTGAGCTCAAACCTTGCTCGTTCGTGAGCTTGAAATCGGCTCGAATAAAAATCAAAAGTACCTCACTTAAAAAAATGCAATCAATGTGGATTGAACCCACAACCTTGAGGTCATCAACTTGAATACTTACCATCTCAACTATCTCACTTCTTTGTTATTATATTGTATATATATATATATATAATATAAAAACTCGAGTCGAGTCGAACACAATCTTGCTCAAGCTCGGCTCGTAAGATTCGAATTCAAGTTGAGTTCGAGCTTCAGCATTTAAATGTCGAGTTTCGAGTAGAGTCAAGCTGAGTCGAATGCTAAATGCTCATGAGCTGGCTCTCTCAATTAGCAACCCTAGTGGTTGTTTGTTGTTCTATGGAGGATGAAGCGTCTCACAGTTTTCTATAAATTGAGCTTCATTTGCCTCATTCTATAAACAAGATAAGTAGAGAAAACAAGACAAGAAAGACAAGAGGAGAGAAAAAGAGAGAGAGATAGAGAAGAGATATAGAGATAAAAAAGAGGGAAAAATATTAGTCACGAGTTTAATCTTATATGGAGTATTGAGAGGGAGAGAAATCTTGTAATCTGAATAGTATAAGTTGAGTGAGTAATCTTATTGTACATCTCTATATGTTTGATAACTGTAATCTTTGGTTGAAGTTGTGTATTATTTGTTATTATCCCGTAGTTTTTGACTCTCGAGAAAGGAGGAGGAGGGTTTTCCACATTAAATCTCTGTTCTTTTGGTTTTGTTTTATTTTATTTCTCAGGCATTATTTTCCCAAATCTTGTGTTCGTTGTTGTTGATCTCCTACTTAGGGGATTTTTCTCAACACATCTGAATTTTTCTTGGGGTTTTTGAAGAGCAACAAAGTCCACTGAAGGCTCATCTGCAGATTTCAAAATTTGGAAAGAACACATCAAGCTTTCATCAACGCTCATCATTGCACCTGTGTTGTCAAATTCACCACAGTAATTGATAGCCGAGAATACGGTAACAAGCTACCTATTGGCAAAAAATTCGTAGCCATCTTCCACAACCTGTATCAAAGATCAAGTCATTGTTACACTTTGACAGCATATATTGAGGTTAAAATTAGAGCCCAAAAAGATGAAAAAGAAACCCTATTGTGCTCGACAAACAAAAGGGAATGTTTTACAAATGAAGATATCATTTGATTAAAGATTCAATTAATATATCAATGTACAATAAAATATCCCCACCTATGTGGTGACAGGTTGCACAAATAATCTAGAGAGGCTTCATCTTCTAGTATTTGTCGTCCATGCTCTTCGAACTCGTCCAAATTTAGCAACTTGAAGATGAGCTGTGACAGGTGGCTAATAAGCGACTTGAAAATGAATTTGATCTTTCCCGACAATAACTTTGAATGCTTGTGTTCTCTTGTTGTGATTCCTTTTCCTAAATTAGAGAACATTTAATTTTGATTGCTTTGATAAAAAAACTAAATATCAATAATGAGAATCTATTTGTACCTTATACAATGAGCAAATATTCATATAATGTCCAAGGTTGGGGCAAAGCCGGCATTTTCGCTTCCTAACTTGGGATGACATGCCTAACTCCAACGAAGATTTCAGCCTTTTACATGTCTTTGGACGACCTTTACTCTTGACCTTCATAGGATCTCTAAGCATAATTTGAGGAATTTGAATCATCAAGTGTCAGGGCATCATACCCTAACACCCAATCTTCATGTGGATCTTCACAGGGTAGGAATTGTATACTCCTCCATCCACGTTTCTTTAACACGCAAATAACTACAACTAAATAAGTTTAGTGTGCCTTCAAGTGTTCCTAGTCATGTTCCAAGACTTTGAGGCTATTACACCCTACAGATGGTTGTTAGAGTGCCCCAAAGTGTAAATGCTCTATAGTAATAATATGATATAAACTAAAAGAAAAATGCTCGTACATAATCAATAATCACGTAGACTTAATCCAAATTATACAAAGTTCATGCTTTGGGGCACAAGCCTATAAAATAATACATTTCAAATCCTTAATACATAAGTCCACTAAAATACTACATAACGGTGCGATTCCCCTACCATGAGCCCTTCGAGTCATCCACCTACGCCTGCTATCTAGACTATTCACCTACAAAACGTTATAACACTTACAAAATATCATAAAAACTTTAGAAAGACTCATTGGCAGTAAGCAAGGTAACATAACTTCATAAAAGGTCGACTCACATGCGCATCAATAAATATATGATGTAAAAATTATAACGCAAGTGCACGTGCTGAATCAAGTTATAAAACTGATAAGAAAATATCGTCCCACGAGGAATTAGTAGTATAAATTCTCAATTACCAAAACTAATTTAATTAATTATACTTAAATGAAGGCAAATTCAAAGAGTGATTTAATTATGAATTAAGATTAAATTAATTTAACATGCAATATTTAAATTAGATATCAACTTCAAGACGACAAACCTAGGATTTTCAATTTCACCTAGTGCTCTATATGATTGAAAGTTATAACTTCTACCTATAAATTGCACATTTGGACCATTGACCACAGGAATTAATTATTCATGATAATCTCTCGATTCACCATAAACTTATCACTCGCACCCAACTTCTATATCTCTTTGAAATTGTCTATGCAAAATACTACTTTAAGTTTTACACTTAGCAGTTACCCAAGACATATTGGTGTATCGCTATCTCACACGTGAATCACCCAAAACATATGAATAAAGACTATTTTATTTAATGATAAATGTAATCTTTCTATCTCCAGATAAGATCAAATCTTTAGGCAAGGTTCAATCTCTAGATATCACAATAGATGGCCAGAATAATGATAGCATTAAGAACGAAATAAAATAGATAATCCAACATCACAATCACATAGATAAAAATTAATAACCTTTATTAATCCATGCACTAGATGTCATTGAAAATCTTAGAAAAGAATTTACTCCATAAAATATTCGATTAAACTCAAGAAATTCATATGCGATATGAAAAACATCGTTTAATTACAAAGAAAACTAAATCAAAATAAGAAAAACTCTTTTTGAGAAAGCATCTTCTTCGTCTAATCCAACTTCTCTGTCGTTCCTTCTCGTCTTTCGTGCCGCCGCTTAGCCGTCCAATGTTGTTGATTTTTTCTCTTTAAAACACTAATCAAGATTATAAATGATCCACCCAATAGTATATGTGGGGCCCACCATAAAATCCTAAAATACTAAAAATTTATTTTTCTGGAGTGCTTTGGTCTCGACTATAATTCCTTCCAAACCACAGGGCCAATGCTCGAGCACTCTGAATTCTAGTGCTTGAGCATTGGGGTTTCATCCAGAACACCAAAATACACTTTTTCGACTAGAGTTTACTCTAAATTCATTCTGGATCATCTTCTAACTCTTATACCCTGCCAAAACAATTTTGATTAGCACTTTCTACACCAAAATCACAATGAATTCTTGTTTTATTAATAATACCCAATAAACTCCTAAATTAATCAAATTAAAATAAAAATAACTCAAAACATGACAAAAACTCAATATAAAATGCAAAGAATAATAACACTTTTCCAGAGTTATCAACATAACATACAACAAAAGCTTACGCCCTCACAACCTCTGTATATCACCCATCATGGTACCCAGGTGGCTCAGAACTAATGTGTCACGATTTTCAAAAACGCATTGCAATTACAGTACCCTACATACATTACACTACTTTTGGGTGTAAAGGGGTACTAGTGCAATTTGTATATCTTCATAACACTTATCTCTTAATCATTAAATCCATAAAATTTACAGGTATATATATAATAGGCTTAGGGGGGACTTATTTAATACATTCTGGATCTTAAGTTCAAAAACTAAAAAGGGATCTCGTCCTTGCATCTTAAGTTTTATTAAACTTGCACAAAACATGGCTAAATGGCCTGACATCGAAGGATCTGATAAAACACCATTCACGTCATCATACCTCTAAAACTTAATTAAAATCTCCCACAAGGAGCCAATGTAAGGTGAAGCTAAAGAGTTCTACGGAACTGGATGAGTCGACCGCCTCGTCCTAACTCAGTGAGCTCACTCCTTGAAACCTACCAAGAGATAAACTCAAATCAACCTCGGATCACTTCGCCATTCAAAATGAGATAATGTCTCAGCACATACGCATACATAGAACACTTTTTACAAACAGAATTAATTGAATGATTTTTTTGATTGGTCAAACTATGTCCAAATGGGCTGAAATTTAAACTAGTGAGCCCAGACACTCTAAGCCTGATGTGAAAATTCTATTAAGTGTAAAACTCGAGCTATCTACTAGAGGGTGTTTTATATCGGTTTGGTTGTTACCCGGATCAGGCTAGTATGGTTCGACCATTCTTATCGTGGTTCGTGTATGGTATGGTGTATGTTTGTCCGGTCTTAGCCTTCTTTGGCGCTCAATACACCTGTTTGGATACTACACGCTAGGTTTTTTCATGTTTGGTTTAGTCGAGTTGTATATAGTTAGATGCAAGGACTGTGTCCCTCATGTATCTTTTGTGTGTTTTTTGTGGATTTGATACCCTTTCGGACTATCCAAACCACTCTTTTGGACCTACAATATAATTCCCGAGGTGGGTCCGATCGCTCTAGTGTAAAAATCCTAAGTTTTTGGGTTTTGGGCTAACCCAACTCATATCTCTTTATTTAATTCAACCATACTTCTTTAGGTATGACACCTATACTTATGATATCACCAAGCCAACCCATACTTCTTTATCCAACTCATTCCTCTTTAGGTATGACACCCATACCTATGCCATCACCAAGCCAACCACCATTTTTCTATAAAACACATCCTTTCCCTCATCTTCTCATCATTTCTCCTTCTCTCCTCACCTCCAACAACCTTCTTCTCTTGTTGGCCTTCTTCTTCCTCTTTACAGCTCCAATCACCCTCCTCCACACTTCTAACCTCCCAACATGGTAAGTTTTGAGGTTGGATGCCTCAAAAGACTTCCCTTTAGTCTTCCATTGCTATTTTCAGGTTTGTACTGCCTCTATTGCTTATTGTTTGATATTTATCGCTTGCCATTTTAAAAGATTTTATTTTTATGACATTTTTACCATGTATATATGCCTATTAGGATCATTTTTAGTACTTATTTATTTATTTTTCATTGTAAATAAATACATATAATTTTTTATAATACACATAGGTCACTAATCTGCACTGTTTCTGGATAAAAATCATATCTTGGCACTCTGATTTTAAATTTGCACGATTCTTATTTTTTTGCACTCATAACATGTATATCTACAACTTTTTTGTTAGGTGTTTTATGTTCCATGATCTATAATTTGCATGTATGAGGGTAAAATGTGAGGAACAGTTCATCATTACAATGACATGAGAGCCACTTTCTCTAATTTTTCTCTCTGACGTTGTAGGATCTGTTGATGTAAAGCAATCCATTTTGTTCATGGTAATGTTATGAGTTTGTGGTAAATTTTTAAGCCTAATCTAATCACTAAATAATCATGAACATTACCCATTAGTGTGCCATATATTTTTTCTATTGTTTGTGACTGTGAGCATGATCTGTGATTGTGTTATATGTTAAGCCACAAATTTTAAGCTAATGAAATTTGGTTAAAATATATGATACTCCAATAAGTGTATAATTAAAATATATAAAATTTTGGAATGACAAAAAATCATCTAGGTATGTTTTGCAAGTGTTTACTTAGACAGTGTAAAGATGATGGGTTAAAACCCTAGTTTTTCTCACTCCAGTTGTAAATTACCTTGAAATAAGTTAATGGTGGTGATTGGTGAACTGGTCCAAATTACTATGTCTCAATAGCACAGTGACCACTTTTGGGGCTATTTGGGTAGGTTCCAAATTTTACTTGTGAATTTCCAAGTTGTTTGGATCTAGATAGCTCCTAAAATAGTCCATCCAATGATCTAAATTGTAAAATCCACTTAGGCCTATTTACAAAGAAAATTGGGCCAAAATATTACTAGCCTCAAGCTCCGTGTGTTAGCTAACTAGCCCCACTGACCCAAGTCCATTTAGAACCCTCTAGCCCACGAACGAACAATTATAAAATTGGTGCACGGCCTAGGAATATTGTTCCAGCATCTTAGGGCCGAGCTTAATGAGTCTTGTTCCCCTTGATTGGCCCATGGGCCAGCCATGTTGGAATTTATCTGTGAACCTTAGAGTATAATGGCCTACCCATCCAACTTTCAATTCATTTGGACATTATTAAGCTTGTCCAAAAAAATGTCTGGTAAACCCATTTGATTAAAACCCACTAAATGAACATGAAACCAAAACCTTAATTAAGTTACCTAATAAGGTTTAATGCTTCACTTATGACCTAATTAAGATAATTAATTGATGTTTAAGTGTTGAGCTTACATGAAGGCTTTGCCTCATTTTGATGCTAATGTGACCCCATTTAATTTGGTTCCATCTCCGTGCTAAGTTTCGCGGGTGAGCTCACTGACTAGAGTACAGAGCTCTACTTATCCAAGTATATAGGATTGTCCCATTGCTTCATCTCTCCTTGACTCCCTGCTTGTCAAGTTTAACTGCATTTTAGATATAAGACAGCATTGGCGGTGTTTTATCGAATGTCTCTGATGTCAAATCATTTAGCCATATTTTCTACACGTGTTTAATAAAACTTCAAGGTTAAAACCCCTTGATGGTTTCAAAATATAAGATCCAGAAACTAAGTATTAAATCCTCTCTCAAGCCTATATGTATAAAAATTAGAGTTTAGGGCTTTTATGAGTAAGAGAGTTTACGCGATGTATGGACTGTACTAGTACTTCTTCAAACCTTGAGGTAGTGTGGAGTATGAGGGTACTGCATAATGTAGCACATTTTTGGAATTTGTGGTACTAACTTAACCATTCCTTTTGCCACTTAAGTACCGTGGCGGGTATAATATGGAGGATGTGAGGGCTTAAGTGTTGTATGTATAAAACTGAATATCAGTCGTGCATGCGTGCCAGCACTCATTTAAAATAGCCTGCTATTTTACCGGTAGTTATTTGAACCGATAATCAAATTTATTTGATTACTAACATGGTTTTCTATTATATATAGGTGAGGTTCCCTGGTGTTGGTGCGCCTAGGTGCATGGATCAGACGCTTAGTTGCGGTGGTGGCAGGTGATGTGTGTTTTTGGACTATGTATTTTGTGGATGACTATATGACGGACATGTGCCCTAACTAAGTGAACCTTGTATGATTTGGATATATGTTATAATGGTTGTGCTAGCATGCTTTATCATTATATAAGATTATTACTGTGGAGCTGCCATACTTCGAGGCAAGGCTAACTATCATCTGCAGGGTATACAAGCCTTAAAATCCTGGAACATGACAAGGAGCTAAGTCAGGTACGTGAAACATATTTGGCTGTAACTATTGGTTTGTTAGAATAACTTGGGTGGAGAAGCTTACGGTTCACACCACTTGAAGACCCGCTTGAAGTATGGGTATTAGGGTTTGATACCCTGATACTCAATGATGTTGTGTAATTTCTATGATGTTTTAATTATTTCTTACAAGGGTATGTGGAACAAGAAACCATGACCCTTATTTAAAGACTCGTGTCATCTTCATGTAACTAATAAGAATACTTGAGCCAATCACTTAAACTAAGTAGTAAGAATATGATGTACGCAATAGCATGCAACTTCAAAACTGTAGTGGGGGTGTGCTTCTTTTATAGTTGGGAGTGATCATTGCATTTTTAAAGTCACCACTCATAGTCTTAGGGGAGGTTCTGCCTTTATTATAGCTAGGGGGTTCATATTGGATTCCTTTGTAGTACGAACTCTATACGCATTCTATGAAAACCAAGTCTAATGTCCATCTTAAGCCTCCATTCAGTGTTGAGATGCGCTTCTGTATAGTCTGTACGCGATAGCCTAACAAATAGCTTCCAAATTATAATATCATGATTTGGTTCATCCCTTCAGGCTGAATTGGGGTGTTATACGAAGTGTTAGCCCATAAGCTAACATGGTGAACAAGGCTCACTAAGGTCAGGATTAATGAATTTGGAACAGTGTTTCTGGGCCACGCACAAAACTTGCTAAAGATCGTTCATGGACTTAGAGACTCCAACTGGCCCGGGTTAGTAGGACTAGTTAGGCAACACTATGTGGTTGAACCTTGAGAAATTTCAGGTCCAAACTATAAGTTGATGGGCTTGAGTGGGCTCGGAACTGGAGGGTCATTGCTAGATCATTTTTGGAGTTGGGGTGACCTATTGGATTTGAGAAATTCCTAACTCATGAATAACTAATCCATTTCCTCCCAAATTTGGATGTGATTGAGATACATTTGAATGTCTAGGATAAATTTCAACCAAATCTATCATCATTTTACTTGGATTTTGGATTTTACAACCGGAATCAAGGAACTAGGGTTTTCCCCCGTCATTCATGTCCTGTTTGGAATAGAACCTAATTGCCTACAAAATGATTTTTCCTTAACCCCAAAATTGACAATTTTTATTTAGAAAATTAGGGAGTTATTACATTTTTACAAATTTTAATAACAAATTTAGGTTGCTCACCACAGAGCCCAATCTCAGAGCATGGCAAAATAATCCAAAATCACAGCATGCACATCACAGCAATTAGGGTTTTGTTTATGCCCTTTAGGTGGTTAGATTGGGTTTCATATTTTTCATGGCAAATCCAACACAGAAAAATAAACATGCACAAGAAGGCCTTCAAAAGCTTTCACGTCAGGAAGTAAAATTGGGAATGTGACGAAATGGTCACAGAGACTGCAAAAGCTGCCAATTTTTGCCATGTTTGGCCCCTTTTCATGCATTTACACATCATAATAGAAAATTGCACAACAAAAAACATCATAACACACACACAACACCCACACAAACACACACACACACACACGCTCATATAAAGTTTACGCCCTCACATCCTCCATATATTGCCCACCACGGTACTTAGGTTGCTTGGAACTAAACTGCCACAAATTTTGGAAATAAGCTGTGATATGTAGTACTCTCCTACATTGTACTACTTTAGGGTCTAATGAGTACTAGTGCAATCTGCATATCTCCATACCACTTAATTTCTTAATCGTAAAATTAGTAAAATTACATGTACTTATATAATAGGCTTAGGGAGGGATCTGATAAAAATTAACCAGGGATTGCATTCTTGTGGTTTTATTAATCTTGCAGAAAACACGACTAAATGGTTCTTCATCGAAGGGATACGATAAAAATGCTTCCAACACCGTCCTATCTTCTAAAACTCAATAGATGAAGTTGAAGAGTCGTACGGACCTTGATGACTCGAGCTCCTCGTTCAAACTCAGTGAACTGACTCTGCGAAATCTACCAAGAGATAAAAACTGAATTAACCTCGGATCACCTCGACATGCAAAACGAGCCAAGGCCTCGACACATGCATATACACATACACATAGAATACTCATTTATCTTATTTACTAGCTTAAGGAAGTGTTAAACCTCATTAGGTAACCCTGAATTATGGTTTCTGGTATCATCTACCCTTAGTAAATTATCCCATATCGAGGGATAATCAAATGGTTTACCGGATGATTTTTCAGATGAGCCAACCTATATTTAAATGAGTTAAAATTTGGATAAGTGGGCACTTACACTCTAAGGCTTATGAGGAATTTTTATCAAGGTCGGCATATGGGCCAACATGCTGAACAAGGCCCACTAAGGTCAGGCTTCTGATGCCTTAGCCACACATCATACTTTCTGTGGATTATTCATGAGCTTAGAGACTCCAAATGAGCCTGTGTTTCTGGGCATAGTTATCCAACACAGTGAGCTTGAGCTCAGAGAAATTTTAGATCCAATCTCTAAGGATTTGGGCCTGAGTGGGCTTGGGAGTGGGAGGTATTGGCCAAGCTATTTCTGGATGTGGGTGAACCTATTGGGATTGGAAAATTCCTAACTCGTAATCTACTGGGCCAATTACTCTGAATTTGGACATGGTGCTACTTGGATGCATCCTGAGGTGTGGGATGAATTTCATCCAAATAATATCACCATTTGCCCATGTTTTTGGAGTTTACATCCAAAATTATGGAACTAGGGTTTTCATCCTTCATTCCAACATCATCCGGATCACCGACCTAATTTACAACCCAACTCATTTTTAGTTGATCCCAAATTTTCCACATTTCTTATAGATAGCTAGGGAGGTTTCATATAATTTTTGTAGAGTTTATTAACATATTTTAGGTTGCTCACCACAGAGTCCAAACTCAAAACATGGCAAAGGAGTCCAACATTACAGCATGCAGAGCACATTGTTAGGGGTCTTGTTTATACCCTTTCGGTAGTTAGATTAGACTTATTATTTTTCATCAAAAAGCCAACATCAATAGCAACAAATACGAACAAGAGTCCAAACTCAAAACATGGCAAAGGAGTCCAACATTACAGCATGCAGAGCACATTGTTAGGGGTCTTGTTTATACCCTTTCGGTAGTTATATTAGACTTATTATTTTTCATCAAAAAGCCAACATCAATAGCAACAAATACGAACAAGAACGACTCCAAAATATTATAGGTCATCAATACTTACCTAATTTTTAATATTATTAATATTATTATGTAAGTGTTAGAGTATAATTCTACCCAAATTAAAATTTTTAAAAATATTAACAAATTTTAATATATTTATAATATTCTATTCAAATTAAATTTATTATTTCATATAAATATTATTCTTAGGAAAAACTAGTGTATAATTCTTCCCACGTTTTGAATTTCAAAAATATTGATAAATTTCAATCAATTTATAATTATACTACTTAAATTAAATTTGTTATTTAACATATATATATATATATATATATATATAAACTTGATTGGATTTTTATAGAATCAAATTTTTATTTATTATTATTATTATTATTATTATTATTATTATTTACTATCAAGCAAGAACTTATAAATATAATTCTATCTGAATTAAAAAATTTTAAAAATAATTTTATTTAATTATTACAATTTTTACTTATTAAAATTAATTACTTTTATTATTATATTTTTTGTTAAAATTATAAAAATATTCATTATCTTAATTTAAAACTAATATAGTAATATTTTTTAAAATTAAGTTTGTACATTATTGATATATATTTTATTAATGTTTTAAATATACACCACACATCACGCGGGTCTTTTGCTAGTCATAATTAAATTTCTTATTTTCTTATAATTTGGTTTGACTTTACCATGGTTGGTAATATCAATCCCTTTCATGGTAAAAAGCAAGTTTCGTTATTAAGCCAAAAAGTCAATGCCTCCTCCACCTTATCCATCATACATAATAATATCTCACTGTGGGTCAATGGAAGCTTTCGTGTCGCTCTGTGGCTCTCTAGATCTTCAACGCTTTGATCTACTCACAGGTATGCACATCTTCATGTTTGATTGCTTGACAAATACATGGAATTTCTGCTTCATATTAATGGCTTCATGCTAATTCCTGAGAACTTTCTCATATAAACTTTAGAAACAATGATTTTTAGTCTCCAGTCATCGACACCTGATTTGCTTGATAGGTGCTGCAGCTTGCAGTAGTATCTGATTTTCACATTTGTATCATTTTTAGTCCTCAAACACGGTAGATTTGAGTTAAAAATTATGACCATCCATGTAAGCTCATTTTTACAATCCGATTAGTGGTCCTATCTTAAACGAGAATAAAGACTACAGCAATTATGAGCCACCCTTTCCGGTTAGCTACATCGTCACTAAACCATTGTGCTCACTAATTTGGCACCATCATATCAGCTCATTGCCTATGAATGCTCTTTCTGATTTTGGTCTTCGCGAAACAATGTTTCACTTTTTTGGTGGTCACTTTAGGTTTGGCTGTGTTGTAAATTTTTAGTCATGTCTCTTAATTATGCCGCCAAATCACGCCAGGACAATAGTAGATAATATATCATTGCAAATGGATGATTTTGCCTCCTTGCAAGTGATTATCCTTTTAACTCAAAATCATCCCCTTCAATCCAACCCTTGTTTGATTAGTATAAAATCCCCTAAATAATGAATTAGTCATATATTCAATATCTATCAGGTTAAGAACTACTAAATTAGTGGAATGATGCTTACAACCTTCAACTTTAATTAAACACTCTTAAAGAAATTACATGGGCCATTAGTTAGCACTTGGCCTGAGGCTCTCTTCACATCATGCTATTTGATCAATCGTATGCCTAGTGTGTCTCTAGATAATGCTATACTATTTCACTTCCTACTTCTTGCTAAAGCACTGTTTCCCATCAAATCGAAAAAATTCGGGTGTATGTGCTTTGTCCATGTTTTATCTTCTAGAAAGCATAAATTGTCTCCTAAATCCCTGGAATGTGTATTCCTAGGTTGTCCTAGACATCAGAAAGGCTATGTTTGTTATAATCCTCCTCTTAGGAAAACTTTCATTTCCATGGATGTCAGTTTCTTTAAGGGCACCCTTACTATTCAGCCAAGTCCACCTCTCCTCTAACTACCTCTACACCTACTGTTCAACCAAGTCTATACAAGACAGCCAGCTATGGCTTCCCTTGTTCCCTCTCCTTCTCCTACATTTGTCTTACCTGCCTCTGGATAAAAATTTGTTGATCCATCTCTTGTGTATCCTCGACGACCTAAAGGCATAGAAGAGAGTTCCATCCCAGCCACTGACCAGCCTCTTTCTTCTGATCCTAACACAGCTATGGACCATAGTTCTTCCATAGCCCTCATAAATAAAATACCTCAAATCCCTATACCTACAGATCATTTAGCATTGAAGAATCCAATGTGGAAATCGGCTATGGAAGAAGAGATTGCTGCTCTTTACTGCAATCACACATGGGACCTGGAAGTGGTAGGCGGGTGTACACTATCAAACTGGAACCCAATGGCACCATGGATAGATTCAAAGCAACACTAGTTGCAAGGGGTACAATCATATATATGGTTTAGGAAACCAAAGGATGGCTAAGGTCCTGGTTGCATGTTAAGGATCTTGGTCGCCTACATTACTTTTGCATTCTCTCGCATATAACCTCGACGCTATAGTTATATGAGGGCAAAAGTATAATCCCCGCATGCAGAATATATTGTGATAGTTATATATGCGGGAGACGTACTTTCGACGCATATATGCATCACTATGCCGCATCAACTAGAATCGCAGCATATACTTTTGAATTCATTTCGGATCACTCCAGATGCGCCAACTTCCAAAGAGTGGCTCAAAAAATTTTTTTGCTGCAACTATAACAGTGGACGCATTCAAGTGTAAAAGGATAGTCACTATATGCGACAAAATTCAAATTCGCCGCATATACTAATATATTTATACACGCACATATTGAAGAGGAGGGTTGGTAAGTAAATTTTTACAATAGACTAGCACAAATATATATATTATAATCATAATGTATACAAGCGTCAACATGTTTCGCATGTGATACAACGTGCAGATTTCTAATACAATTTGGTTAAAAACCAAATCAGCTTGTATACCTTGTTGCATTATCATCGTTTTCCCCAGTACACAGAGTATTCAATCAGTGGTGGTCATCGATGATAGTGGTGAGCGCTCTGCTAGTACTGCTCCGACCAGGAGCCCATGCGCGGGAAAGGAGAGCATTGCTTCCCTTCTCAGACTCTTTTTCAAAGGATAGAAAATCAGACTAGCATCTTGAGCCATCTCCAGATAATTTTACCCAAAAAGTTCAGAATTAGAACATAATTGATACTGCCGATTCCTTCCTTCAATTCATTATCTTCTTTCACTTCTTTCATCCTTTGGTTCATAGCCCTCCACCTAAGGAAGGGATCCTGCTAAAACAATATGATAGTAACAAATTCCTCCACAATTCTCAAAGAACACCATCCCTAATTCTCAACCAAACACGATCCCTAACTCTCAACCTAAATTTGTAAGACACCCATAAATAGAATAAAATCCTCCAACAGCCGAACATTGAACACTCGAACCAACAAGAAACAGAAACAAAACAATAATCTCAATAACAATAAGAATTACAAGTAAATATAGCCAACAAAAGATCGATAATACTCACAATAGAGGCAAAGCCGGTAAAGGCAGCAGTGATTAAAGGTGGCGGCAATCATCAACTAGAATCGCAGCATATACTTTTGAATTCATTTCGGATCACTTCAGATGCGCCAACTTCCAAAGAGTGGCTCAAAAATTTTTTTGCTGCAACTATAACAGTGGACGCATTCAAGTGTAAAAGGATAGTCACTATATGCGATAAAATTCAAATTCGCCGCATGTACTAATATATTTATACACGCACATATTGGAGAGGAGGGTTGGTAAGTAAATTTTTACAATAGACTAGCACAAATATATATATTATAATCATAATGTATACAAGCGTCAACATGTTTCGCATGTGATACAACGTGCAGTTTTCTAATACAATTTGATTAAAAACCAAATCAGCTTGTATACCTTGTTGCATTATCATCGTTTTCCCAGTTCACAGAGTATTCAATCAGTGGTGGTCATCGATGATAGTGGTGAGCGCTCTGCTAGTACTGCTCCGACCAGGAGCCCATGCGCGGGAAAGGAGAACATTGCTTCCCTTCTCAGACTCTTGTTCAAAGGATAGAAAATCAGACTAGCATCTTGAGCCATCTCCAGATAATTTTACCCAAAAAGTTCAGATTTAGAACATAATTGATACTGCCGATTCCTTCCTTCAATTCATCATCTTCTTCCACTTCTTTCATCCTTTGGTTCATAGCCCTCCACCTAAGGAAGGGATCCTGCCAAAACAATATGATAGTAACAAATTCCTCCACAATTCTCAAAGAACACCATCCCTAATTCTCAACCAAACACGATCCCTAACTCTCAACCTAAATTTGTAAGACACCCATAAATAAAATAAAATCCTCCAACAGCCGAACGTTGAACACTCGAACCAACAAGAAACAGAAACAAAACAATAATCTCAATAACAATAAGAATTACAAGTAAATATAGCCAACAAAAGATCGATAATACTCACAATAGAGGCAAAGCCGGTAAAGGCAGCAGTGATTAAAGGTGGCGGCAATGATCGGAGTAGGCGGTGGCAAGCAGAGTAGGCGACGTTGGCAACCGCCAGCAGTGGCGGCAAGCAGAGCAGGCAATGTGAAAAATATTTACTCAAATTCAAAACATACTAAAACATCACTAGAAAAGCAATAGAGACAACTAGGTATAGATAGAGAACATATAACATGACTAGCATTGAATAAGTTAACAGCTAAAAAACAATAAATAATATAGACAATGAGAAATTTCTTTCTACATACCATGTGATGTTGATCCCTTGTGACATAGTGGAGTCTTAGAACGCCTTGTACATTTCTTTCGAGGACGAGAACTATGTGTCATGTATAAATTGTTTTTCACAAAAACAAAGTTAGGGAATCACTGCCCATATAAAAATACAATGACTTTTAATTTTGCAAATGAAAGGAGTCATGGTACTTGACTGTAACATGGTACTGAAATGGTAAAATCTACAGTGCAATGTTAATAATTTGGCCAAATTATGATGATATGAAAAATCACTTTTTTGACATTAACAATAAGAAAATGGCAATCCTCGAGAAACAAATATTCATACTTCATTGATATATTCATGTAAATTCATACTAGACACTAGCTAGGGGAAACGAAGAATAGACGGTGACCGCAAATGATCATATTAAGTTTCAAAAAAGGCCACATGAAGAGAGTAATGTCAATGCTTATCTCCCGCTCAAATTCAGGAAAGACAGCTACCATTCAAAAACAACAAAAAAACCGAAACAACCAAACTAGATCTCTATACTACCAGCTTTTCATTGATAGTGACTACATGAACAATGATGGCTACGTGAACTCATCATTGTCTTCTGACAATACATCTTCAGTTGAGTCAATAGCCGGTAATATGTCTTCATCATCATCTAAAGTTGGGTCACATTGTATTTCAGAAATGTTTGCTAATTCAATATTAACTTCATCTACTTGAGAACTATGAACATCATCACATTGCAAACCAAGAGTTTCATCCATTGAAAAATCTGTTGGTAACCTTAAAGATCTGATTCACACGATAGGGATCATATTCTTGTTCTTCATTCTCCTTGTGTTTTGTCAACATGTTGAATACATCTCTAGGTGTTACTTTCACAACTATTCTGTATTTTTCATGCAAAGTATCCTTCTTGCAATGTCTACTATCCTTCACAAAATTGACTTGTTCTACTTGTGAGGCAAGAATATATGACTCGCTTGTTTTGAGAACCTTTTTCATATTAAGACTAACATATCCAAATTTATCCACTTTATACCCTCTATTGTATGAGGCAACATCAAACCACTCACATTTGAAGAGAATCATTGCTCATTTTCCTTGATAAATAAGCTCCAAAGTCTGTAACAATCTGCCATAATATGCTAATGTACCATGAGGACCCTCACCTTTAACTACCACTCCACTATTTTGTGTCTTGAGATTTCTTTCATAAGAATAAGTACTTAATTTGTAATGGTTTACACACCAAATATTATGAGATTGCACATGCCTATCAGGCCCCTTTGAGACTAGATGCCTTGCCACGCATGTGAAGTTCATGCATTTGATGTTCAAACCAATGAACAAATTTTGCGCCATGCTCGACATCAATATTTTGAAATTCTTGATGACGAAGTTCATTTTTGTGTAACCTATTCACAATATAGGAATGAGAAAATATAAATATCTTTAACAAACAATCCTAAATTTAATATGTAGCAAGCTAACAAGATCGAATCACATGACATTACTCTATGTATTTTAACACTTGATCACAATTCTTCAATATGTATGCCTCAGCTTGTTTGTACTCCATTGGGGACAATGTCATGAGAACTCCACAAGCTCTATGAGCACCACTTGTAAATATTGACAGGGCACTTTGTGAAGCATCAATGGTTGCAACAAACCGCTCTCTCCTATGGAGTTTTGAATCTACATTCTTCATATACCTAGCACAAAAAGTGGTGCATTCTTCGTAGACATAAGCTTCTGAAATTGATCCTTCTATTTGAGCTTTATTACGCACGTATCTCTTTAATGTACGCACATACATGAGAAAAAACATAAATTTATTACTAATAATTAATTTATTAGCAATTGCAGAGGACATATAATTTAAAAGGTAAGTTGCTACTTTTCAGAGGGGTACATCCACCTATATTGCACACGACCAGCAATCATGACTTGTTTTGATAAATGCACTAGTAATTGAACCATGAAATTATAAAATGTCGGAGTAAATACTCTTTCTAACTTGCATATCCAACCTTGCAGCATAACCATCCTTTGATTTTTTGTCGGCATCCATAAAACTTCTTCAATCATTTTATAAAACTTCTCAGTATCAGGATTAGGTGTATCATCTTCAATATGATGGTCACTATTACTCCCCCAATCCATCGATTGAGGTCATGCAATATTATCTGTTGCTGCTTTTTAGGTTTTCTAACATGGTAATTGTTGCTAAATCCTCTTCTCCAACGTTGTCTTCGTCACCATCTTCCTGCAATGTCAACTCTCCATGCTCTCTCTAAATAGTATAGTTTTGCATCAACCCATTTTTTAGCAAATGATAGTGAAGCACCACCCTTTCTTGTTTCATACGGATAATACACAACTTATATGGGCACCAAGTCATTCTACCCTCTGGGATGCTTGCAAAAGAAAATTCTAAAAATTCCTTAATTCTCTTCTCATATTCACTTGAGGCACGACGGGCACTCATCCATGATCTATCACGGGCCATTTGCACTTGAATTCACAATCCAAAAATAACCTGAAAAGATACAATTTATGCCTATAAACTAGAGTAAACAATTTACAAAGACAGAACTCTACATAGAAAGAACATGACAGAAATGATGTTAGACACAAATGAGAATGAGTGATCAAAATATTATTATAATAAATTTCAAATATACACAATGTTATTGTGGGTGGGAAGATGCTAAATTAAAACCAGTTCATAACAATTCATCTGAAAAAAGCTTGTGAAGGACTTACAACTACAAAATGCTTGTTTTTATCTACTCAGAAATTAATCTTTTCGAAGTCCTTTATGGCAGCAAATCCTCGACGAAATAATATATTACCCTTTTTAAAATTTTTAAATAAAATTCAGCACGCAAAAATTGTAAAAATAAATACTATACAGCATAATAAGTTGACTAATTACACCCAACTTCATTACATCTACTTCTACCCAAAAGATTTGATAAGAACTATTCCAATTAATATCCCTGAATGCAACCATAAAGTCAAATAAAAGTACCTTGAGAACTTAAATTACAAAGATTATGAAAGAATGGGCCATTGCAAGTAAATTTGTATTTTAGTTGTATAGCCAAAACGAATTTCATGTATGAATGACAATCGATTTATCCAATACCCCTCTACCCAAAAATACCCCGCGTTATTTGTAAAGAGACACTGCAAGAACCTAAAGTTGGAGATTAGAAGAGGATAAACAACCAAACAATTTGAAATCTATTATTCAAATTGCATATAAAAAAATGGAATAAATACCTCGTGGAAGCTAGCCTTTTGCGTACCTTTCTTTATATCTCTTTCCCAAGGTTCGTTCCAAGTGGAGTTAGAATGGGATTTTCGCGATAGCATTGATATCAAGAAGAGTTGAAATAGGATTTTAAGAATAGCATTGAATGACATTATCACTAGGTGAGGATCATATAACGTTAAATAAATATAGCATCCATACCATTGAAAGCCAACAATTACTAATTTAATTCTTTTCAATGATGTTTTGAAGACCATAACATATCAAATTGGCAATAAGATTGCGAAGACCATGCCTGATAAAATATGAAACAATGAAAAGTATGGAAGAAAATGGAAACAAAGAATCACCAAAATTTGGAGTTGAGACAATGAAATATTCGAGCAGTTGCTTTGTGATAGATGATTACTTCCTAAAGAGCTGAACCATGCTATCATCACTGCTGCATCGTGGGTATTAAAACTGTAAATAGACAAAAAAAAGTTGGATAAAGTTTCAAAAATGGAGGGGAATTTAAGAGAATTATAATACCATAGAAAAAAAGTAAAAATCTAGGTAAATTTTCTCAATATAAATAAACAATATTTTTTAGGTAAAATAATATTGGGATAATGTGAAATTGTCAGAAATGTAAAGGAAAAGAGGCAGGTCCTGGTTTAACCGTAGAAATAAAAAAGAAAAAGAAAAAGAAAGAATAGGAGTAAGGCAAGAAAGGGAGCTAAAGTGAATTTGTAAGTATATCAAAACCTTTGTCAGTAGACCTCAAAAAAATGATTCAGGGCTGTACATCTAGTAAGACCTGAAATTATAAAAGAAAGAATAGAAAAGTCAGTAGTAATTCCTATAACTTGCCATGAATAAAATGCAACTAAATCTAGCTAGATCTTAAGAATAGGATCTTAAGAATAGAAAAGTGGTGCAAGAGGTGTGCCGCCGGTGCCCCTCCCTCCTCACTGCCGTCAACTCCATGGATTACACTCCTCTGCACGCCGCAGCAGAAAACGGCCACGCTCGGATTGTGCAGGTTCTTATTGACCATGCCAGGCGAACAATGCAGCAGGCTGAGCCCCACTTCAGAATCAAAGCTGCAGCAGTGGTTAAAAATGGAGTCTTCTAATGGACACACTGTTATGGACTTGGCAGCTTGGAATGGTCATCTGGCGGTGGTGAAGGTGCTCACAGGTGCATTGCCAAGCTTGCTCTGGATGGAAACCGAGAGTATCACTCCACTCCACTTCGCATCGGGATGGGGCCACTGGGAGATAGTAGACCACATTCTGACATTCGAGGAGGCGCGGCAGAATTCTCTGCCACGTGGCATCGCACCTTTGCATCATGCAATCGCCTCCAAGAATGAAGGTAAATTTACACGACCCCAAACCCATGGTAGACCTCTCCCAAAATGTTACTCTAATATGTTATTCTTTTTGTTCACTTGTAGATACTGCCGTAAAGTTGATGGAAAAGGTTCCTCAGTACACCACTTGCGTAGATAGTGATGAGGAGACACCTCTTCACCTTGCCTCTTATGCGGACCTGCATAGAACAGTTCATCATCTGCTAATGCAGAATTCTATGGCAGCTTACTACAAGAATAAGAGCGGCCAGCTTCCGATTCATGTGGCTGCTGAAGGTGGCCACATCAGAATTTTCAGGAAACTAATTAGGCATTGTCCAGACACCGTGGGTGCAACAGATGGAAACAACATGACTGTTCTCCACCTGGGCACCCAGTATGAGCATTTAGACTTCGTACGCTACATCCTACAAACAGACGAACACAAGGAGCTGATAAACGCCAGAGAGAAGTTGGGATGCACAGCCTTGCATATGGCCATCGTCAAAGAGTCAATCTGGACAGTGTTCCTATTGTTAGATGACAAGCGGGTTTCAGTGCACTTGTCAGATAATCTAGGTGATTTTCCTAGAGATATCATAGCAGGAAAGATGAAGGACGAATGGGGCATGCCATTCTCTCAAAAGGTATATATATGAAACAATTATTATTCAAATAAAAGATTAGTATTCATGCCCCCCTAGAGGACCCAGATCAAGGTAAAAATATTAACATTGTCATCATCATCGTCATCAAATATACACAAATTCAAGCATTCGTATTGAACTCTCAAGAAAAGGAGGTACACACGTACCCAAATTGCTGGGAGCTGCACTTTTCGGACAATTCTTCTATATACCGCTCGTGAGAT
>JAURVB010005525.1:0-10280 GCA_033002965.1 Piper betle
TGTCGACCCCGCTTTGGCTCACATATGATTAAGTCGACCCGGATCTACCCTGGGCATCTTAAGCCGACCCTGTACCATTCACTAACTCTACTAGGCTTGACTAAGTCGAACCCGGATCTACCCCTCGACATCTTAAAATGGAGATGTGACATGCAAAACATGGATGGAACAATTGGGTTCTAACGCAGTCCTACGATGCATGCCATGACGTGCAAGCAAAAACAAGACAAAACAATAAATGAGAAATCAAAAGAAAATATATATTTCTTCAGAAAAACGGACAGAGTTTCCCCTAAAAGTGCGAATAAGGGCCAACTTGTCCACAACAAGGGCATATAAATATTTTATCAAAATAGTATAAAACATGACAATCTATCATGGCATTCAGTCATTATCCCTTCCATTTTCCCCTAAGCCGAGTTTGAGCTTCAAGGCTCCCTGTTCATCCACATTTATCTATTCATTTCATAAGCAGTTTATCAAGGCATAGCACAACATGACTATCATCATTCACACAACATGCAATACCATCATTATACATTACACACGGCAGGTACATGTGTGTGCGGTTCCAATGCTGCTCCTCTGCAGTCCCGATAGTGCTCATCCTTTATAGTTCTCACCTACATAAATATAGAAAATCATCACTAATGAGTGTTACCGGTCCAAAAAATAACTAATATCAATCTACCACAGAAGAGCTAACCCTCTCGTTGAATAAAAATCTTATATACTTCCTCAAGAACTCTCACAAGGATAGCAATGGGAGTCATCGCCCTCGGGTCAGCAATGTCCCCTTTCCGTATCATTCTCTTTCCACATATTCTCTTTCCTTGGCCATTTAAACTATCCCTTTGTATGGAAAAATCATTCTCATTCATCTCAACCCTCTACATCCTCCGTATTACTCCTGGCCTTGAGTACAAGGACTGAGTACTCTCAGACATGCGCCTTTAGTACCCTTTTATGCCACAAGTTTAGACATGCGCTGCACAGCAATACCCGTAAACCTCCACACTTCTCTGGGTTTGAGGAACTCAAAGGTGGAGTTGTCAAGATCCTGCAAGAATGGAGTGGACACTCACCAGTTCCAAACCTGCTATTGACTAGCACGTGCCCGCTCACATAGCACGGTCGTCGAATTTCCCTCATTCCATCTCTCACTGAAAACTCAAAAACTATACATATATAGGTCTAGGTTGGGATTTATATAATAGGCCCGAAGGCAACTTGTGGTGGATCTTAATTTTGAAAACTAGACTCGAGGGATCTCAACCTCGAGGGTTATTAATCCAGAAAACTGTTGGCTAAATGACCCGAGTTAAGTGGGATCCGATAAAACGCCACTTAACTCGTCCTGCACATGGTAAATCAAATACACAATAGAATAACGTAAAACAGAGAATGAGTCATAAACGGACCTGGTAGAAGCTCCAATCGGCTTCTCACGTCTAGTTGGCAAGCTCCTACTCAGTACCTACACGACAAACTAAAAGCTAACGGCCGCTAATTGAATGATGCATCAAACTCATCATGATCAACACACTCACAATACAAACATCCATCAACAATCAAACAATTATCAATGTAGAAATAACTCTACCCCATCCTATTCATACCAACTTTATTATGTTTTTTCTAACTTACGTTATAGTCGGTTAGCGTGCTCAGATTTACTTTTACTTAATTAGATTACTAATATCCATTCACTATTAAACAAGTCATGCAAACCATCACTTCATTCATGAACAAGCATTTATCATATCAAACAATCAATCCTAGCATGACTGTGCTAATAATAATCAATTTTATATAATTAAATCGGAGGTAATGATACCTCGTGTCATTGGCAATCGGTGACAATTAGGGTTTCGTCGTGCGTCTCAGAGCTTGAATTTGACGCTCGGCAACGTCTGAAGTTTAATCAGGTTCAATTTGTAGACTCGGTGGAAGATTCGGCGAATTCCAGCAAATCTAGTTTTCCGGCAGGTTCCGACGGCTTTTTGGTAGATTCCGGCAGTTTTTTAGTAGCTTTCCGGTGGTTTTCCAGCAACTAACAAGGTGGTAGTGGTATGGGGTACCATTGGCACCGGCTCGACGAGCTTGAACCAATGGTGGTGACGGTGAGAACGGTAGTGGTGGCGATGACCGTTGACTGCGGTGACAAGTTCGGTTGGGGCAGTCGGTCTCTCCGATTGGGCACACGGCCAGCCTCGGCAGTGATGCTAGGTAGTGGGGAAAGATCGGGGAGGATCGAGGGATGGTCATCAGGGTCATGGAGGCGGTGGCGAGGCCCGGACGGGTGGCAAATTGACCATGAGAGTGTCGCAGCTCGTGGGGCGATTCCGGTGTCATGGTGGCAAGATGGTGGCCGTGGTTGGTCAGGCGGCACGGCAAGGCAGGGGCAGCATGATTGGCAGCTGTGCAGCATCGGCAGTGCGTGGCGGCAATGAACCCAGGGTGGCAGGCGATGGGGTTTGGGTTGAGGAAGAGTCAGGAGGGAGAAGAAACACTCCAGTGGCAAACTCGTAAATAAGTATTGACCCGCTTCTTACTCGAGAGTCAAAATAATAACTAGTTCATAATAAATCCTAAAACAAATCTAGAAAAATATGGAAAAAAATCACATAAACTATATTACATACCATAACACACAATGACATGCTCTATAACTAATAACCCACCCAAACTACCCTATAACGTGTCCTAATGCGTTATTCGGCCTAAATTTATATCTACGATCATATACATAAAAAGAAAATTACTGCATACTTTTATATATTCTAATAACTCATTTCTTACCATCTTTTTTACATTATCATCATATACTCAAGTACACTTGACCGACATCGCTCATAACTCACGGATGGCCTCGACTCAGCACGCAGTTCATGAAACTGACTCGACTCGAACCGACCTGTTCGCTGTAGTAAAACTCTGACTCAAGTCACAGGTTTTACAACCTTCCCTCCTTATAAAAATTTCATCCTCAAAATTCTAGATTTAGTATACTTCACTCTTGTAGCTATCTACCAAATGTGAAATATAAAGTGAGATGTGTGCATACCTATTACGTTTGTGGTATCCTCCAGTGCTTCAACAATCATTGCTGCGTCCATCCCCACTACCCATGGTGGTATCGAGGTGGACTATCCTGCAAGTGGTGTTACTTGTATTCCTCTCTGATCCAAGGCCTGTTGTTCTTGTCCTGTCATGGCAGCTATCATTTCTTTCTGTTGCTGTCTCAGTGGCTGTTGGTCTCCGCCTCTCTAGCCTTGAACCTGGGCCCTGCTGGCCTCTTTACTGTGGTTGTTGCTGGGGAGCTGGGAATGCAAGTCTTTGCAGAGGTGCTGGGAGTGTCACATGTTGGGTCTAGCCAGTTGGACAAGTTGCAGCTCTATGCCCAGTTGACTACAACTACAACATGCATATGTGCCTACTCTGCACTCTGCGACTCTATGTCTTGGCAAACCGCATCTGTAGCATGCGTGTATGCCTGCTTTGCACTCACCTCCATGACGACGTCAGCAAATCTGACATTAGGGTGCTCTATAGCCCTAAACTTGGCCATCCATAGTCCTCATGGCAATTGTTGCATCTGTTCGACATCTCTGTTGTGCTCCTTGCTCTGGCTGATACGGTCTAGGGTGTTGCTACTTCTTGTCAAAATCCTGGCGAGGTCGAGTAGCTATAACTTGCTCTACCTCACTTGTAGCTCTCACTACATCACCGAAAGTAGCAAACTTTCTATTCAAATAGGCCATCTTCATCTCATGATGGAGGCCTTCATAAAAGCATTGTATTCTCCATCCTTCAGTGGGAGCCAAATCTGGCGCAAACGTCTCTAGAGCTCTGAACCTCGCCTCGTCTTGCACCACTGTCATGGGACCTACCTCAGTGTCTGGAATTCCCATTCCTTCCTCTTCTTGATGTCTAGTGGGAAATAGTTTCCATCAAATTCTACCCTAAATTCCTCCCACGTGATGTCCTGGGGCTACCAATGAGCAAATATAAAATTCTGGAATGAACTCCACCATATCCTGGCTTCATCCTAGAATGCTCCTGTGATGATGAACACTCGGTGCTCCGAGGAGCATGCGATAGTGTCAAACACTCCTATAGCTGACGACATCCATAGGAATGCCTCTTCTGCGTCCAACTTTCCAAAGAAAGCTTGTCCACCATTCTTCACGAACCTTTCGTACTACCATAGTTCCAAATTCCTCATATCAACTAATCTTTTCGATCCCTCTCCTTGCTCATACCGAGGAAATTGTGGTATCATACCCACTGGTACACCGTCAAATCCTACAGCTCCAATTTCACCTACAGTCTGCCCGCTACCTGCTACTACGGGTACACTGATGTCCGGCCTCATCCTCACTTGAAGTGGGGCAAATAGAGGAGCAGTTGTTGGAGTAGCCCTTTGTTGCAGCGGTGGAGGAGAAGGAGGCGGCAGAGGGCCTGTGGGAACTCCTGGCTCTCCCCATGCCTCTTCATCCACTGCTAGTCTCTTCTCAGCTCTAGCTACAGAAAGAGCTATTTGCCTGAGCACTCTCCTGAATTCCTCTTGATCTTGTTGGATTTGTCTCCTAAATTCCTGTTGATTTTGTTGCATTTGTATTTGAGCTTCAGCTAACCTAGCAATCACTGCGTCTCTCTCCAGTCGACTACTTCTGGTGCGGTAACTATCACAACCACTATCTCAGTCATGGCGACTATCTCGGTCGTGGCAACAATCTCAGTGATGGCTCTCACCAAGGCAACTAGCTAAAACTGGCACACTAGCCTCTATTGGTGGCGTGGCAGTTCTAGGTTGACTAGAGGCAGTGTCACTGTGAACATGTCTAGGATTGTCTTGTATAGCCAATGGAGCCGATGGGGTCCTAATCTACGTCCGACGGGTCTGTGTCACCATCCTGCTACAAATCCTTGATCTGATCTGTTCATCCTATCACACCACCGATTCGTAAGAAAATCTATAACCCAAAAACATTAAGGCAGAAAAATACTTGTCGATATTGCTCGGAGCAGCTTCGGTACACATGTAACCTATTACGCATCTACCATCTTAATCAACCAAGGGTTAGCTCTGATACCATTCCTGTAACAATCCGTTTTGGCTCACCTATGAACCGACCCAGAAATGTCATTGACAACCAAACCGTTCGCTAATCTATTGGCTTCGATTAAGTCAACCGGGATCTGCCCTCGGTGTCTTAAGATGGAGGTGTGACATGCAAAACATGAAAGGAACAATTGGGTTCTAATGCAATCCTACATGCATGCCATGACGTGCAAGCAAACACAAGACAAAACAATAAATGAGAAATAAAAAGAAAAAATATATTTCTTCAAAAAAATGGACAGATTTTCCCTAAAAGTGGAATATGGGCCAACCTATCCACAACAAGGGCATATAAATATTTTATCAAAATAGTATAAAATATGACAATCTATCATGTCATTCAGTCATTATCCCTCATGTTTTCCCTTGAGCCAAGCTTCAAAGCTCCCTGTTCATCCACATTTATCTATTTGTTTCATCAGCAGTTTATCAAGGCATAGCACAACATGACTATCATCATTCACACAACAGGCAATACCATCATTATACATTACACACAGCAGGTGCATGTGTACGCAGTTCCATGCTGCTCCTATGCACTCCCGACAGTGCTCAACCTTCATCGTTCTCACCTACATAAATATAGAAAACCGTCAGTAATGAGTGTTACCGGTTCGGAAAATAACTAATATCAATCTGGCATAGGAGAGCTAACCCTCCTGTTGAATAAAAATCTTATATACTTCCTCAAGAACTCTTACAAGGGCAGTAATGGAAGTCATTGCCCTCGGGTCACAGCATCCCCTTTCCATATCATTCCCTTTCCATCACATTTTCTTTCCTCAGCCATTTAAACTATCCCTTTGTGCCAGAAAATGATTCTCATTCATCTCAACTCTCTACATCCTTCGTATCACTCCTAGCCCTGAGTACAAGGACCGAGTACTCTCAGACATGCGCCTTCAGTACCCTTTTTCGCCACATGTCTAGACATGCACTACACAGCTGTACTTGTAAACCTCCACACTTCTTCGGATTTGAAGAACTCGAAGGTGGAGTTGTCAGGATCCCACAGGAATGGAGTGGACGCTCACCAGTTCCAAACCTCCTATTGACTAGCACGTGCCTGGTCACATAGCACAGTCGTTGAATTTCCCTCATTCTATCTCTCACTAAAAACTTGAAAACTATACATATATAGGTCTAGGTTGGGATTTATACGATAGGCCCAAAGGGAACTTGTAGTGGATCTTCATTTTGAAAATTGACTCGAGGGATCTCAACCTTCAGGGTTATTAATCCAGAAAACTATTGACTAAATGACCCGAGTTAAGTGGGATCCGATAAATCGCCACTTAACTCGTCCTGCACATAGTAAATCATGTACACAATAGAATAGTGTAAAATAGAGAACGAGTCATAAACAGAGCTGGTAGAAGTTCCAATCGGGTCCTTGCACCTAGTCGGGGAGCTCCTACTCCGTACCTATATGACAAACTAAAAGCTAATGCTCGCTAACTGAATGATGCATGAAACTCATCACGATCAACATACTCACAATACAAACATCCATCAACAGTCAAATAATTGTCATTGTAGAAATAACTCTACCCCATCCTATTCATACAAATTTTATTATGTTTTTTTTCTAACTTACATTATAGTCAGTTTGCATGCTCAGATTTACTTTACTTAATTAGATTACTAATATCCATTCACTATCAAACAAGTCATGCAAACCATCACTTCATTCACGAACAAGCATTCATCATATCAACAATCAATCCTAGCATGCTGTGCTGATAATAATCTAGTTTTCTAGCAGGTTCCGATGGTTTTTTGGCGGATTACGACAATTTTTTGACAGCTTCTTGGTAGTTTTTGGCAACTGACAAGGTGGTAGTGGTATGGGGTACTTTTGGCACCGGCTCGATGAGCTCGATCCAATGGTGGTGACGGTGAGGACAGTAGTGGCGGCGATGACCATTGACGGCGGTGATGAGTTCGGCCGGGGTGGTCGGTCTCTTTGATTAGGCCCATGGCCGGCCTCGGCGGCGGTGCTAGGTAGTGGGGAAAGGTTTGGGAGGTTGAGGAGGTGGTCGTCAAGGTCACAACAATGACGGTGTGGCCCGGACGGCAGCGAATCGACACTAGGAGTGTCACCTCTCGTGGGGCTATTCTAGCGTCGTGGCGGTGAGATGGTGGCTGGGGTTGGTCGGGGTGACACTGCGACAGCACTGCAAGGTGGGGCGACGTCTATCGGCAGCAGTGCGGCTGCGGCAGCGATGAACCTAGGGTGGAAGCGATGGGATTTGGGTTGAGGAAGAGTCGGGAGGGAGATGAAACACTCCAGTGGCAAACTTATAAATAAGCATTGACTCAATTCTTACTCGAGTCAAAATAATAACTAGTTCTTAATAAATAATAAAAAAATCTAGAAAAATATGGAAAAAATCTCATAAAATATATTACATACCACAACACACAATGACATGCTCTATAACTAACAACCCACCCAAACTGCCCTATAACGTCTCCTTATGTGTTATTCGGCCTAAATATACTTCTATGATCAAATACATAAAAAGAAAATTACTACATACTTTAATATATTCGGATAACTCATTTCCACCATCTTTTTTGCGTTATCATCATATAGTCAGGTACATTTGACCCACATCGCTCATATTTCATGGCTAGCCTTGACTCAACACGCAATTCATGAAACTGACTCGACTCGAATCGATGGTTGAACCGATTGGTTCATTGTAATAAAACTTTGACTCGAGTTATGGGTTTTACATGAGCTGTTGGTGGTGGGGGGGTTTGTGCTGGGACTTGAGGTTTGTCCTATGTCACCCTTCTCTTGGTCCTTGTCTCAGTTCTTTCAGTCATGTTCAAATTATCAAGATCTGATTTCCTCTTCTTTACCTGTTTATTCTTCTTCTTTTCTTCTTGCTTATCCTCTTCCTCTAGTTGTTTGGGCTTCTACTTTTCTGATGTCAATGAGCCTTCAACGGTCCCTTAGCCCTCAAACTTGTCTTCACCAAGCT
This sequence comes from Piper betle, assembly GCA_033002965.1. Taxonomy (NCBI): domain Eukaryota; kingdom Viridiplantae; phylum Streptophyta; class Magnoliopsida; order Piperales; family Piperaceae; genus Piper; species Piper betle. The sequence continues at coordinate 8,122 of JAURVB010005525.1, forward strand.
TGGTAGGTTCAACTTGCTTCTATGTTTTTTCTTTCCTGGTTAGTTTTTTATTTTTCCCTCTTGGTTTGGCTTGGGTTGGGGCGTCACCTTACTCTTTAGCCAGAGATGGCTCATAGCTAAGACTGATTTGTGCTGCCTTGGTCAATTTTCTTGGTATCATCTTCCTTATTCCCTGCTTGCTTTTCATATCTACCACCTTTTCTTTGCTTTTTGATTCCTTTAATGCTGATTGTTATTTACTAGTTCCTACTACCTGTTTCCCTGATGATTTGGGGGAAAAGCTTGTAATGATAGACTGCTTGACATCTCTTTCCTTGGGGGTAGAGGTGGCAATGGATATTCCTCTCTACCAGTGTCTTGTCTATCCTCTTGCCTGTCTGCCTTAATGTCTTGTCTCGGTGGACTACCCTTTTCAGTAGTGGGCTCAACTTCATGCGTCCTAGTGGCCCAAGTTGAGTCTTCAGATATTGGTGGGGACTTCATTGGTTGCAGAGTCACAAACTTAGTAGTTTGTTGCTTCTTTCGAACCATCCTGCCTCTTATCAAAATTTCAGCCACAACCAACATAAAAGAATAAACCTCTATGTGCTTTTATTTATAGCGATCGAAAGATTATACGCACAATCACGACATAAGTAGGTTAACACATTATTGGTAGAATTGATCAGACAACCATGCAACAATACATTAAATTGGCATTGCCTATATTAGTGGAGATGGGAGCGAAAGGTGAACATATTTAAGCATGTGCTTGATTGTATTCTCTTGGTTGTAGATGAGAATGATAAGCCAATGGACTATCACACACACTCAAAGAGCTTTCATTTGGATGTGATTGATGAAAGGGAATTTTTTATTTGATTGACATCTTGTTGACTCTTGAGGGTTTGATTGAGAATCATATGAGAACATAATGGGGACTAAGTATTTTTGTGTAGTAAAATTTTCTTTGTTATGATATTTTGCTCGGGACGTGCAAAAGTTTAAGTGTGGGGGTGTGTTAAGTGTTTAAAATATACAATATTTACCCAGGTTTTTTAATATGATTTTGTACTTCTCGGGTATAAACATTATTAATTAAGTAATATTTTACTTTATTATTTTAGTTAATTAATATTTTATTATATATGCTTAACTTTGATGTTTTAATGCAGAAAAAGATGAATAAATTAAGCTTTGGATTTGATTGGTCATGACACTTGGCGCCACCCAATGGCTACAATGTATGGTGTTCAATGGAGTCGAACAGTTGGAAACTTAAAGGGACATTATAATTAATTAGATTACGTCGATTTGTGAACACCCTCTTCGAATTCTTGTATCTCCACTTCTATATAAAGGGGTGGTCATTTGTTGTTGATCATATCTCATCTCTTGGCTTCAGAGTGTAGTAGAAGTAGTAGTTTTAGTTTTTGTAATTTCTTTCTCTTTCATAATAAAAATTAGTTTCTTCTTTATATTGTTTTCTATTTTTATTATGGAGTAGTCTTTATATTTCGTTCTAGAGAAGAATGGAACTTAACATGATTTAATTGAATTTATTTCAAGCTTTTACTCTTTTATTCAATCGTATTGTTTGAATTATCATATTCTTAATGCTAAGAATAGATTGATCACCTATTTCTTAGATCATGAGGTTTAATTAGATTTCGGGAGAAATTAATTAGATTAGTCATTGATAATTCATCATACGACGAGTCTTTTGACTTGTTTGTCGTTGTGGTCGGAAGATACACAACACCGTATGCGGTTGTAAGGCAATTCTTAATGCGTTATTTTGTTGATTAATCAATTATCACCGGGAGGTAGAAATTGAGGCAAAATAATAGAAGCATGAAGGAGCGGGAGCCACCATGTCATATAATTATCCTAGATCGACAATCCGAGGGAATAAAAGATAAGAGTAAGATATGATGAAGATTAAATTCATGTTAAGGGAAATTCGACTCTAGAACGAGTTTTATAATTTTGACTTCGCTTTTAATTTAAAGTTAGTATTTAGATTCTGTTAAGTTAATTATTTCTGTTTTGTTCTTAATTTTATTTTCTTTAATTAATTTAGGAAATTCATCTCCCTGTGGGACGATACTCTGATTTATCATTATATTACTTGTTTCGACCGTGTATACTTGCATGCTATTAAAATTACCTAACAAAGA